>ML111253.1:59997-94530 GCA_003697995.1 Taxidea taxus jeffersonii
TCCCTGTATTTACCCTTGTCCCTCCACAATCCATTTTCAATTCACTATAAACAGCTGATCTCTTTAAAACTTTAGTTGGATCATGTCACTCCATGACAGCCAAGCTCCCAAACTTCCATGGCTCCTATCTCATTCAGAATAAAAGCCAAAGTCCTCACAGTGACCAATAGCTCCTACATGAGCTGCTCCCTTACCTTTCTGGGCTTATTCCTGACCAATTCCTGACCACTCAGCTGGTTTACTCTGCTCCAGCCTCTCTGACCTTCTTACAAGTCTTGGAGCATGATAAGCATGTTTCTACCTCAGGATCTTTGCACCTAATGCTACCTCAGTCTGAAATGCTTTTTCCGTTTTAAACATGCATGGCTTGCTTTATCACTTCCTTCAAGAGTCTGCTCAAATGTTACTCTATCAATTGCACCTTTGCCCTACCAATCCTTGCCCCCCCTCCTCTGTCTTATTTTTTTCTGAAGCACTTATCACCTATTAATATACCTTATAATTTACTTATAATTTTGTTTTACATATTTATTTTTTGTCCATCTCCCCCTTCACTAGAATGTAAGCTCCATGAGGTTGGGGACAACCTGCTGGCTGTATACCTTCTTAAATTCCCACATTGAATGCATCCTAGACTCTGAGAGCCAGAGAGGAACTCAAAGTGAGTGCACATGTCAGTGATTCCCCTACTTGTTTACATCGACCTTTGAGGTTGGGTACAAGTAGGGATTGAACCTGGTAAGTTATTGTTAATATTTCAAAAAGCCTAATGCATTTCCTCCATCTATCCATCATGAGGCTACATGACAAACTAAAGTGTCACGGTTCTTTGCTTTTAGTTGGAATTATCTCAGCTCAGTGTGTTAATTCCGATTATATAAGTCTGATCAGAATCTCTGGCTACCAGTTACAAATGCCTTTGATTTTTAGACTTGAGGAAATGAATTAATTATCATGTAATAAATGCAGATTAGTAGATGTTTTTGAAAACATGGACTCTATGGTTGGGGAGGGGCAATAAATGAGTGTGAGCCCTTGATCTCTTTTGTACAAAACAAGTCTTTGAGGCTCTGGAAGATTAAGTGACTTTCTCAAGGTCACACAGTGAGTAACTGGCAGAACAATGACTAGAGCCCGAGTCTCTGATTCCCAGCCCTGTGTCATGTAGTCAAAGATGCAGTTTGCTGCAAAGGAGACGTATACAGGCTGTATATAGCATTTGCATAAGATATTACAGTAAAGACAGAATCCCAACTGAGATTCTCAGCAGGAAAATAACAATTATTTAATCAGGGTTCTATTTATACTTTTATTGTGAAGGTTAGGTTAAGATTCACTGGCTTGATTAAGGGTGCTGCCTATACATGAAAGTGTTTACTGAGCTGGGCTCCCTGGAGTGAAATTCAAACAAAATTGTGACATCCAAATCACATTTTATGTTCTGAAAGTCATGAGTGTTTTTATTGAAAGCCAAGTCTTTTCCTTAAAACAAATGAGTGGTTATCCTTAAGGATAAACTCTAAACAGTCTGCCAAGACACAAAGGGTCTTTCCTCTATGCCTATAGTGGCATTCCATCCTTAGTTTTAGTCTTTAAACCTAATGGATATGAATATGCCTAGAAATACAAAATGAAAAGCTTGTGTACTCAAAAGCATTACCATGCGCCTTGCACTATTTGATCCTTAGAAGAATCATCCTGCAGTGTTGGAAAGGCGGATATTAACATCTCTGTTTCACACATAAGGAAGCTGAAAACACCCAGGGGTTCAAAGACCTGCCCTAGGTCGCCTACTTTTTAGTGAAAGAAAGCACTAGAATGGAGGGGAGGGGCATTTTTCCTCATTCCTTAAGCTCAGTGCATGCACCACAATGCCACCTACTGAATGAAAGGCTTTATTACCAGGGAGAAGGGGGCAGACAGTAAGGACACCCCCCCATGTACTTCATTCTCTCTCCCTTTGATAGTATCAGTGGTCCAAGGCTCGAGCCCAAAACAGGGAATGGCTTCAGATTTTACAGAGCAGGAAGGCAACAGCAGAAACGTGTCCAGGTCACCCAGTAACACGGAACTGATTGAGAAGCGGAAGGCATGGACGAGCTCTATTTTTCTGACTCTACTGCTGGCCCCTGTGCATGGGGTATCAGGCTCAGCGGATGTGCTCTGCAGGAAGCTGAAGGACAACTCTACCTCTCACTAGGTCTGTGACCTTGGGCAAATCCCTTTACATTTTGAACCTCTTTCTCAAGGCATTTTAATAGCAATCAAATGAGATAAAGGACCCAGATAGCTTATCTCTGTGTCTGACCAGTAGAAAGAGCCTGAAACCTATGCCTCACTTACCTTCTTGGGTCTACCATTCCACTCATCGAACATGAATTGAGGATTCACCACACCCCCAGCGCTGCGTTAGGCAGTATAGGAAAGCAGAAACAGTGTCTGTGCTGAAGATCAGACACACACATAGACAATTTCATGCTAAAACATCCCTGGCAAATGTAACATTTTTTAAATGATTGTAAGAAAAAGGTCAATGCATGATCAGAAGATCAGTAAATAATGTTGGAATTCTCAGCAATACAGGTAAATAGGGGAGATGTTTGGGGTCAGTAGTCTCTGAGAACTTGACCTCTGTCCTCACATCACCCAATCTGACCCTATAGTTGAGTGAGAACAGACTCCTTTGCACACTCCTTCTAAATTGCCAGTTCTTGGCAATGCTGAGAAAACACCTGTCCAGCCATGCCTCAGAGCACTGCCCCGAGACCTGATCTAGGGCCCAGGTCTCCCCAGAATCCCTGTCCCTATCACAGTTCACCTGCAGCTCAGGGTGCAGGTTCCCTCTGCCATACATGCTCTCTCTCCCTGGCTCTCGCTTTCCCTCTCCCCTCTCCAGGAACTGAAGTTTCTTTAAACAGACAAGCAATTACTAGTGTGTTACCCACACTCGACTCTGTTGGTACAACACATGCTGATATACAGTAGCAGGCGGCTCGTTAATGGGACATATTTAAGCTGATTGCCACTGAAGATAAGTGATGTCTCTGAATGGATGCACTTTTGTTAAACTTCTGAAGCCAGGGCGGATGGGGAAAGTTTTATTTTTTTTTGCTTTAAAAAAAGGAAAAAAAAAAAAAAAAGAAGAAGAAGGTGTTTTAAGAATGGCTACACCTCCCCTGAGATTCTCATTTCAGATTAGGCTATCAGGTGTACAGTGCGATTGGAGGCTTCTGCTTCAGTTGGAGCCTCTGTTTGATATTCAAGCCTTTCACAAGATCCTTCTGGAAGAGCTGGCACTGGCTTGCTTGCTCGTTGGCTCTGTGTCCTTGAGGACAGCTCTATTAAATGCAGGCCTCTCTCTCATCTTCTCCACTCTGGTTCCCTTCCTTTGTCTCTTGCTCGCTGGGCCTTTGCTTTTGTTACAGCCCTCTCTTTTCTTTCTACCTTCCCTTCTCTGCAGCGGATTTCATCCCTTCCTCCTTCCCCTCCTCTCCCTCCTCTTCTCCAGTTGTCATTCTGTTACCCATCCTCTTTCTGTCCGTTTTATTCTGGGTCTCCATGTCTCTCCACACACTTCCATCTCACCTCCCAGTTCCTTGCTTTCTGCGCCCCAAGGGAAAGCCAGGCCTGGGTGGGCTGTTAGGGTTCCAGCATTCTGAGTGTGTCTTTGTAGAGCCAGGAGGCTCAATGGACAAATCACAGCTGCTGTTAGCTCTCCTGGAGCTAAGTCTGAGTTGGGAGGTAGGTGCAGGATAGAGCAGTGATCAGGAGGTGCTGGAGTGGGGCACCGGGGGCCTAGAGGGAATTTAGGAAGGATGCATCTGCGTCAGGGACAGTGAAAGGAGAGCTGGAAGGTAAAATGGAGGTGTTGGTGACAACTGCCTGACTGCGGGCAATAAATAGGGAAAATTCATTAGTCATGGATTAAGCTGTTCTCCAGCCAGTTACCGCTGTTTAGATACAAAGATACCAAGGAAAAAGCGAAGTGCCAATCAATCTCTTAAAGGGGCCACTTGCTGGCGTCTAATATCTAGGTAAGCAGCAGTGGAAGATAGGTGATGACCGCTTTGCTGTGGGTTCTCTAGGCAGTGAATGGAGAAAGCATCTTTACAAACACATTCTACCACATGGGGAGTAGGGAAAAATTCAATTAGGTTTGAATGAGAAAGGTAACTTGAATGTCAATTAATTGTCTAATTGAAGATAATGGAGACCTGGGGGGCGCCCTGCCAGGTTGATTCCCACACCCCAATCCAGAGATTTTCCCAGGGATTAAAGATGCAATTTAATTACACATTTCTATTAGATTAGGCACTGATTGCATTCAACACTCTGAGTTAATTACATAGTTAATTACATAGCCAATAACTTCCTTTGTCTAATCACCCTGCTGGATGCAGCCTAGTGCTGGAGAGGAGGCTCCTGTTCTGGTAACGGGAGCTCTGGGAGCCAAAGGTGGTGGGAGCATCGATGGCTAGGGGACAGGTGAATACTAATAGGGAATTATTCCAATTGTTCCTTGTTCTTGATGAGCAGTACATTATTCTAGTAACATTTACCATTGTATTCATTCATTATACAAGGGTAATTAGGAATGAAGGGCTTCCAGAGGCCTCCCCTGTGGCACAAACAAGGCTGTGCTAACGGGCTGCCATCATCTGGGATGCCAGGCATTTCCAGGGCCTACTTCCCCTTCCTCTTGGTCTCCGTGATATACTCTGAGACTGAACTTTGCACCTGACAAAGTGCTTTCACAGGCCTCATCATGTTTGATTCCAGACAAAGCAATGAGATAAGTTTCCCTATTTTATTATCTCAGGGGGGCAGAGCCTTGGCGGGGGAGGGGGGTGGTTCAGCGATTTGCCCAAAGTCACAGAGTAGGCAAGGGATGGTGATGCTAACTGGAGTTCAAATCCCATTCTTGGCCCTCCCTCCACACCACAGGGCCTCTCAACTCAAAATACTTCTTTCTGGGTCTTAATTCAAGAGTGAATGTGATTTGAGTTTTGGCCAACATGGAGTTCAACACATCCAGCTGACTTTCTGGTGGAACAACTACCAGGAATGAAATAGTAATCAATCCCAAGACTTCCAGCCACCACTGTTATGCTAGACCACAGGTGAGTGGGTTAAGATGTGAGGAGAGCATATATGGAAACACATGGATCTCTCAGCTACCTATTTACTCGGACTCAAATAGCAGCATTCCTAGTGAAAGTGACAATGGCCTTTCCATCGTTTCCGTAAAGTGGCTGTCTGGTCTGCATGGGCGACCATCTGTGACACTGTGAACTATATAAGGAAGGGAGGTGTCAGGCTAGGGGCAGAGAAAGGAGAGGAAAAGCCCATCTCACTGCCTTACAGGGGAACTTTCCTGGAGTAAGTAGAATACCAACAGATACCAAGTGATATAGGCCAGACCAGTCTGGGCAAAATGATGAAGACAAACATGTTAATGATTGTTAGAGACTGCATGTTTGTGTCCTCTACCCCAAATTCATTTGCTGAAGCCCTAACTCCCCACTTGTGGCTGTATTTGAAGTGAGGAAATAATTAAGGTTAAGTGAGGTCATAAGGGTAAACCCTGACCTGATATTAGTAATGATTAGTGTACTTATAAGGCGAGATACCAGAGAGCTCTCGCTCTCTCTCTCATCATGCATACTCAGAGGAAAGACTAGGCAAGAACTTAGCTAGGAAGTAATTGTCTGTAAATGCAATGATAAAAAAACAAACAAACAAATAAAAACAAACAAACAAAAAAACCCACACAAAAAAACAAAACCCAACTGTACTTTCCAAACAGCTCATTCCCCTCTAGGACCACTTCCCCTCCCCTCCATACACACATATTTTTATACATTAATGCATTTTTGTATGCCATATTCTTTGCCTGGATTATCCAGCCCTGCTTGACTGTCAAAATGTATCTCTCATTCAAAACTTTTCTATAAAAGCTGTCCCAGTATCTCTTCCCCTTTTTCTCTCTGATTTATGCATAATCTTAAATTTATCACAATGCAGTTAATGCTTTGTTTACATACCTGCTATGCCCACTAGAGAGTAAGACACATGAAGACATCAGCTTTGTCTTCTCCATCTGTGTATCCAGAGGGTCTAGGTTTGCTCCAGCACACAGAGGGTACTGGTCTTAGCTTTTTCAGGCTACTATAACAGTATCACATAGACCGGGTGGCTTATAAACAAAAGAAATTTAGTTTTCACGGTTCTGGAAGCTAGGAAGTCCAACACACTAGCAGATTCAGTCTGGTGAGAGCCCATTCCCTGGTTTGCAGGAGGCATCTTCTCTCTGTGTTATCAAGTGGCAGAAGGAACAAGGGAGCTCTCTGGAGCCTTTGTTATAAGGACACTAATCCCATTCATTAAGGTTTTGCCCTTGTGACTTAATCACCTCCTGTATTAATAATTTTTAATTTTTAAAAATTTTCCATATATTATGATGTTTTGACATCTTAAATAACCTTTCTTTTCATTTGGGGAAGACTTCCCTTGCCCCAGTGGGGCTAACCAATTGTTTAGAGAGAGCAAAGGACTCAACTGCAGTCATCAGCAAACAACTAATCCAGAGCTGTACTTTCTTTATTTGTCCTGAACATCCCAAGAGGCAATATTCCTCTGCTTTAATCATCCCAGAGCCAGAAGACAGGTAACTAGGAACCACCCCTATACCCCAAAGCCCATCAAAATTGTTCAAACTAACTAATCCTAAGGTAGTTACTTCCCATGGAGAACCCAATAAGGAGAGTGGTCTAAATCTTTCCCTTGCTCCTGCTTCTGCTTCTGGACTCCCGTAGCCCCGCATGGTGAGCCTGACTCTTGTTTCTAGGGGAACTATGAGTAGCATTAATCATTTCTTTCAGTGGCATTGACTTATTGGTTTCATCAGTTAGTTGCCCTTATAAATTAAAACCTGAACACAAAACATTTTCCAAAGACCCTACCTTTAAATACCATCATAATGGGGATTAAGTTTCAACATATGAATTGGTGGGGGACACAATCATTGAGTCTATGACAGTACTTTTGCAAACTGAACCTCCTGTTTTGCTGAAGGTATTTGAGAAATTGGACATTCAATCACACAGCAGACTTGCCTAGTCTGGATTTTTGTCGTTGAAGCTTTGACTATACTGTTCTGACCACCATGGCATCTCCTGGACATGCCTCTAGATATAAGGCTTTGATGGCCAAAACATGTTTGTTGTTTTGTAGTCTTTGCATATATATCAGTCACCAAGGGAGGCTTTGCAGGGAGTTTGTTGAAAATGGGGTAGGGGGCTATCTTGTGTGAGATTGTCTTTCCTCCTCTGCCTCCCCATCTGGGACTTCTACCTCACTCCATGGCACCCACAGATCTTGAGTAACCAGGCCTTTTATGTGTGTCCTCTCACCTCTCATCCCCACTAAAGTCTTTCCACTAAGTAGGTTCTGATCTGAGAATTTTATCCTCAAGCATTCCTATCAAAACTAACCTTTTCAATGCTTCATTAGAGCAAAGGATCTTGTTTTCCCAGTACAGAGAGTCTAACAGTCTCAATTGCGATTTAGTATTAATAGTTAACAAAATCTCAGAACACTCAATGCACTATTTGCATTTGGCCAAAGGTTCCTTTAATTCCTAAACTCACTGGCTCTCAACCAGCCTGAACCACCCCTGGGGGGCATGTAGAAATGGCTTAGAAGTTCTTGGTTGACATAACAACTGGTGAGCTACTGTCACTAAGTGGGCTGAGATCAAGGTTGTTAAACGTTTTATATTGCAGAGGGTAGTCCTGCACAATGAATTGTCACACCCCAAGTGTGAATCTCACCCCTGTTTTAAAACACTGCACTGGAAAATGGGCTGGTAAATACTTCCTGCTGCAGAGTTCTGAAATGGAGAGGGGAGGTTCTCATTTTAGGGATGGGAAGACTTTGGGGAAGTGGCTGTTTGTTGTTGTTTGTTGGATCCAGAGTAATACCAAAGGTCTTCTCTCTACTGGTGTAGTCTTTCCAGGTAGGACTAAGATAGGGATGAGGGACTTGATGAACTTACACTCTCATAATGGCATATAGCCTTTGGAAAGCTCCTTCTCTCATAACACTATTTGTGATCTAAGCAATGTTCCTTCAGAGAGGGCAGGCTCATGTCAGGGTAACAGCGGGTAGGTGATCACTATTGCTGGATGCAGCCCACGCATCCCCTTCAGATCAATCATAGATTTTAATGGCTTCTTGGACTAAAAGGGGCACATAGCTGTTGCAAGTTGACTCTTCCTTAGGGAACCCTCAGTCATCTGGAAAAGAATCCAACTGGAGAGTTTTACTTTGCACAGGAAACTCCGAGAAGCTACTCCTGACCAAAATTTAAAGTATTCATGCTCAAGTGATCAAGTAACAGAGACAGCTGGCCATAAGTTCCCAAGAGAAGAGGTATGGACCTCAAACTCTCTCCTTTGCAGTCTTATATTCTTAAAGGGATGATTAGACAGCAGAACAGAAGATAAATTCCTCAGGGTTCTTGGTTTCAAGCAGCTGAAACTGACACTAGCCAGGGAAAGAATTTATTCATGGGATATTGGGAATATAACTGATTTTCAGGAATACAGTAAGAACCATGTTCAGAAAATCACCTGGAACAAAAAGAATTGAGTAGCCACACCACAGCCAAAACTGGGCCACAAATCTAGTCATCTACTGCCATCATCACCCAGCAGATACAGCAGGTTGCCCTGCCACACTGGACACTGGATGCACCATCAACCCCTTTGCCAGGCCACTTCCTGGGAAGACCACTTCCAGAGCAGTCCCATTCCTGTCCTTGCTCCTTTCCTTGTGCAGCAGCTCACACCAGGAAGTCTGGGATAGATGCATGTGATTAGTCAACCGTGGGTCTGATAGCTATGCCATTATTTCAATCTATTTCAACCCATTTCAAGAAAGGCTGAGAAAAGTGAAATACACATGGCAGGAGATGCCCCAAATATAGAATATATATTCAGATATTGGATAGCCAAATATGGGTAAATATCAACTTCAAAACACACACACACACACACACACACACACACACACTGCACAAAGACTACAGAGATTTCCAGCACAAGAAATGCAAAGTGGTATTGATAATCAAGACAGGAAGAGACACGGAAGAGGTGGAATACTAAATTATTAGCCCTGAGGCTGAGACCATTGAGAAAATTGAGATTTTCTTACCCTCCACTCCCAGGACCAAAGATTTAAATGAACTAAAATCACTTGCCTACAGTGGTGTTGCTAGACGGGACAAGCAGGGACTAGAATCTATCACCCATCACCTTGTCCATTTTCCAGGTACCCTGCCAACCGCATTAGGGAAGTCTGTGAGCCCAGGCACTGAACATCCTTGACCAAAGGGTACAGACATCTCCATGGACATGTGTTGCTTTAATCCAAGGTTCCTGATGCCCCTCTCATATAGGCTAATCAAAAAGGAGGATCCTGGAGAGAAAGCTAATATCTAGGAGGGGTAAGTAGTTTTATCTTTCTTGGCTTGAATACAGGGGAAATGGGCAAATGTAATATGTATAAGTGTGGTACACTGAATTTTTGTCTCTAATTCCTCACCCTTCCCTCCATCCACACCCTCATCATGGCCTCACTGTGGACTTTGCATATTTCTACTTGATCTCTTGTGCCTCTGCTGTCACCATGAGAACATGCACTCACTAGCTAACTGATTGAAGGAGAGTGGCAGACACATGGAACAGAACCCAGCCTCAATCAGCCAACCCCTAGGAAAACTACAGAGGTGGAAGCAAAAATGAGGCATGGTTGTTGTAAACTACTGAATTTTAGGAGATAACTGACCAACATACTAATCCTTAGTTTCTTTTTTAGCACTTGACTTGTAGTTCAGAATCTAGCAGCATGAAAATCAACCCCCTTCCAATGTGCGTGTATGCACACATACATGCATGCACAGCACAGCTAGGACAACCTTGCAGTCCCCATTCTGTCTAGAATTGGTGCAGCTAATGACATGACAGATATTAGTCTATTACTCCATGGCTGGCTTTGCATCCTGTCTTCTACCCTCAACCCTCCCAACATCTCTCTTGCTCATTTGGTTGACCACAGGCCCAGGAGTTATAAGCACGCAGCCATGGGAAGGTGAGTGGTAAGCGACGTGTCCAGAACCATAATGTGACCAAAGATCTTCTGTCATCTATATGTCAACAGTCAGACATTTGGGCACTGAGGTTGGGTGGCTGCTAGTAAATGCCAGAAGCAGCCTCACTCTTGGGCTTTTCAGCACCCCCAGGAAGTTGCCAGATAAAAGGGTCCCTGGGGGGATGGTCAGGGCAATCTTCAATGTGGACATTAAGGGCACAGAGATTGACTCGGAATGGGGGTGGAATGGGGAGACCTGCAGGTGTGGGAAGAAGAAGATGAGTGAGTGGCAGATTATGCCTCCAGCCAGAAGATAGCCCCATGCTGGGGAAAATTATAAGGAAACAAATGAACAAAGCAGTGTGGCATCTCAGCAGTACATGTCCTCCAAAGAATGAGCTGAGAGGAGAGGTTGGTGGGTGAATTTTAATGTAACAGGGAACTAACCTACACTAGCATCTGTGCTCGATACCAGCTTGGAATGAACTGAGACAAACAAGATGGCATGCCCACCCCACATCCAAGTCCTGCAGAGGTGAAATCTCTTATTTGCTCAGTCTCCCCTGCAAGTGGGCTGAAGGACTAGTGGGTAGTGGCTGTATCATAGACTGTGCTGAGCACTGTGCATCCTAGTGGGCTGCGAGGGTCCCAGGATGAAGTTTTGGGATCAGAGCACCTGATGGCTCAGCCTACCCTGATCTCTGGGAGCTCTGAACCATGAAGAGAACAGGAGGAAAACATCCCAGGAAAACTCTTTATCACCTAGAGACAACATATTGATCATGAATACTAGGCAGCTGATTTCTCAATTCAGGAGGCTGTGAACATTTTGATAAATTCCTTTTCTGTGGGGAAGATAGAGATCCCAGGTTTCTGAAAGTTGGGTTCAGAAGGAAACCATCACACAGACTTCTGCCAGAGAAGGATGGAGGGACAGGGCTCAGGCTGACCCTGGGACTCTGATCTGAGTATGAAAAGAATATTTTCCAGAGCAAACTCTCCCTTGCTTTGCTCTGTTTCTGCTAATTAGGCAGGCATATCACACCATATCATTGCATTTCCATGTAATACTTATTTTAACCAAATCCCCTAAACATTAGTGGAGTGCCTCCTTATTTGTTAAACATTCCAGACTCTGGAGTTGATAATGAGAGATGTTTCTGTCTTGGCTGGAGAACTAAAGAGGAAACTTAGGAAGTCAAGGAGCAGCCTCCCCCAGCTGCTACATCTTCTTTTCTATGGGGCAAAAGCTCTCCCTGTAGCCCATGGGGAGAGAACCTCTAGCAGAGGGAGAGAACCAAGTACCACACTGGCCATGTAGTGGCTGTTGCAAGGAAGAGGTACACTGCTGGAGAGGTCCTGCTGAGTACTAGGAGGGCCAGAGTTGTTCTATATACTCTCAGACCTAGAACATTTTCATTTCACAGCCAACAGCTGCAAGGTCCAGAGAGGGAAAATGATACACCTAAGACTGAATAGCTAGTGGTGTTATATCTCTGGTCTATCTCCCAGTTTTATTTAACCTTTACCAGTCTACTTCCTCTGAATTGAGAGAGCTGTCCCAAATGCCCCTTGAATCATTTATATGATTTGAATCCTGGCTCTGTCATTTTTTGTCTGTGTCACCTTCAACAATGTATTTAACCTCTCTGTGCCTCACATTTCTCAGGGTTAAACTGGGCTTCTCAGAGCCCATCTTAAAGTCTCAGATTACATGAGATAATGTATTATCCCCAGCACTGTATCTGACATGTACTAAATGAATTATTGAGTTTCAGTTATATTCCAACCAGTATTCTGAGTGTTTTACATAAATGTTTTCATTTAATCCTCGTAACTACCTTTGTGGTAGGAGCTGTTATTATCCCTAAGGAACTTGAGGAAAGGGAGATTTAAGTAGGTTTTCCACAGTCACACAGCTGATACTTGGAAATGCCAAAATTCATACTTATGCTGCCTGAGGAAGCCCCTGTACTCTGGTATGTCCTCCTTTACTGCTAATATCCAGATAGTCATAAGTGTCCTAGGAAGAGGCAAACCTAGGAGGGAAGGTCCTCAATAATTCTTCATGTTGCTTTTTGATTCTTTCTCCTCTTTTTCTTCCTCTTCAAGAGGAAAAAAACAAAAACCAAACCAAACCAAACCATTATCTTTGGTTTCAATCCTTATCATCACCAGTGAGAAGATTCACAGAATTAGAGAGAACAAGGACAATCCCTGAGACCATCAAACACTATAATTAAGTTATCAAAGATCTTGGGTTTGGTCATAACTCAATAGACTTCAGTTCTCAGCTGTCTTTTGTCTGGGACTAATTTGCACCATTGAGGAGCAAAACAAGCTGAGAAGCAAGAGAAATTAACCTAACATCTGGGGCTGAATCCTATGGGATATGGGGCAGATGAATATTTTGATGCATTCAAAGGCCAGAGAACTCAAGCAAGAAAGTTGGCAATGCAATTTCAGAACCCCAGCAGGTGATGGCATCATTGTTCTAGGTCTAGGACAGCAATAACAGTAACTCGTGTTGTTTCCCTAACTCCTGTTCTTGTGGCAGATTTTGCTAGCTGATCACAACACCAGTTTCTGCTGGGTCTGTGTATGGCTTCAGTATTTTTCTCATCTACTTGCACTTAGCCCTTGAGAAGAAATGCATCCTGTGGGTAAGGGAAGCAGAATCCAATAGCAAGAGTTTAGGCAAGGCTGGGGACTCTAGGGCAGGTCCCTAGCTCTCATTAGGAATCAGAAATAAGACAAGAGGTATATTTGGGGCCAAAATAATAGTAAGAAGAAATGTTACAAATGAAACGACTTAGGTAAACAGGGCACAGTCTTACTCAAACCATGCTGATGTGTTTAGACAACAATATTTGCTTTCAATACCTCGCAGAAGACTGGGCTAATATCCCTTATGTACTCCTGCACTATCCTAGAAAGGGTCCATCCTCGAGCTGGAGGCATCAGCCAATCCTACTGTGAGTAACCAGTGTAGACGAGAAGTAAAACTGAGGCATAAGCTGACATTGATACCACAGGTTGATGATCATGCACAGAACTCTAAACCCATGTCCAAACCAGCCACAGACTGAAGTCCCTGACAAAAAAGGTTGGAGGGCTTAGCCCTCAATTACTGAAATGCCCTGCTGTGGG
Organism: Taxidea taxus jeffersonii; assembly: GCA_003697995.1. Lineage (NCBI taxonomy): Eukaryota > Metazoa > Chordata > Mammalia > Carnivora > Mustelidae > Taxidea > Taxidea taxus. Next base: position 73,300 of record ML111253.1, read on the forward strand.
AGAGGAAAGCAGTAGCAGCTGATCTTAGGTTGCTCTGAAATTTGGGATAGCGCTTTTCCTACATAGGTAAGAAGTGAAATTATTTTTAGGCCTGTCAAGGCTATTTATTTCATGATTAAGAGCATAAATTCAGCTTGATCCCTGGTTCTTTCACTGACTAGTTAGTAATTTGGGCAACTTATCTAAGCCTTAGTTTAATCACTTATAAAATTAAGAATTTTAAAATCTATGTCTCAGGATGGTTGTGAACCTCAAGATAATTATACATGCGTAAGAAGTGTTCAACTACTTCTCTCGTGAAGAGTTTACAGAGAAAAAGGTAGTTGAGATAACCTTTGTGCATGTGTATTAAACATTTAGAATATACTATACACCAAATATTATCCTAAGTATTTTGCATTCAGTAACACATTTAACCCTCACAATGACTATGGAGATTGAGTCATTTGATGAATCCTGCTAGTGGACTCATATCCTCACACTTTACAGTAAGAATTTTCTCAAAAAAAAAAAAAAAAAGATTGAGTCTATTTGCTCACTTCTTGGAGTTTATTAATTTCTTTGACCAGAATAGTGTGGTAGAAGTGATGCTATGCTAATTCCGAGCCTTCTATACATCTGTCTCTTGGAAACTTTTCATTGCTGTGTAAATAAGCCTAGACCATCTAGAATAAGCTTCCAACCCAGTTGTTCCAGCTGAGGCCACTAGACAAGCCTACCATCAGCCATCCCAAAACATGTGTGAGAGTTTAGCTCAGCATAGCCACTTTCCTGACCCCAGAAGCATGAATAAGACCAGCTCTACCTCTAGACTTATGAGCAATAATAAATACTTACACATTTTAAGCTATTGAGTTTTGAGGCAGTTTGCTACACAAAAATCTCTAACTGATACAATAACATCATGAAGTGAAGGTAAGAGAAATGAGAAATAGTAAAGTTAAGCAACTCGCCAAGATCACACAGCTAGTAAGTGTTGAAACTAGGGTACAGACTCAGGCCACTTAGCTGTAGAATCTGCTCTCTCAATCAGTGTTCTAAAGCAGTCCCTTGGAGGTGCCATCTTCCTCTTCTGCTATGGAAATACATGACAGAATGTCCTCGTTCCTAAATATTGTTTAACTAAGTATGCAGCCACATTCTGAGGCAGACACAGATAGGAGTTGTGGGCAACTCATCAGTCCTTGTCATGTCCAAACTGACCAGCCATGAGACCAGCAAGACCTCAGCCTGGCTGGATATTAGGTACTTCATATTTACTAGTCAGTAGGATTTAGAAGGAGAGTGCCACTGTCTTATACCTGAGGGCTGAAGACTTGTATTAGGTAGAAAAGTCTAGGTCTGTCAATAGTGACAAGTAAACATTCATATATTAATGGCTTAATCTAAAAAAGGTTTATTTTTACTTGACATCACATCACATTTAACTGTGGTCACTAAAAAATAAAGAATGTATGTGTAAGGGCCAGGCCCAGAAATGCCTCATATTAATTTGCCCACATCCCAATGACCAGATAATAGACCCAACCTACCTTCAAAGGAGCCTGGAAATTGTAGTCTACCCAAGTACCCAGGAAGAAGGAATGGCATTATATCCCTATAACATTGTCTCTACCGAAGTGTTGAGGAGATACTAGGTATTGATATTACAGATGCCTGGGATAGAAGGAGCTCTCTTGTCTTCCTGGGCCTCTGCTGCCTTGTGTCCCAGCTGTATTCCTTGCTTAGCAACTATTGGTTCTCCCCTGAAGCAGACTCTACTTAGAGTCTCTGTTACTGAGCTACTAGGGTGCAAGTCAGGGTTAAATTAGTGCTCCAGCTGCCTTAATCACTGACCAGCCTCCTATACCACATCCCATTCCTCTGGTATGGATCTTCCTCAAATGCTGAGACTTCCCAGGGAATTGACTTGATGAGGCCATGGACCCTCACCTTCCCATACTTTAAATGCCAAAATAAACATGGGAAATATTGCACAAAATCCAGGGGGCTCCTTGTTCCCCTGAGAGCTACCAGGTAATGATGTCCTGCTTGGGAGAACATCACCTAGCCCACCCTCTTCATCTTGTGAGTTAGGGAAGTGGAGCCCAGACTAGTTTATTAACTGATTTTATTAACTCATTAACTCATAACCCCTGCCTCATAAAGGCAGACAACTGGTGTCAGCAGCAAGGGAAGTGGGAGGTATATCTTGGAATTGAAGGGTAGACCCTTGTGGGCAGGGGAGTCCAAAACATTGGACTTCCACATCATTTCCACAGACCCTGAGTGTCACAAAATGTCCCATGCAGAGCTCTAAAAGGGTGCCTGTGAAAAAGTGGTTGTGTATGTATGTGGCAAATGCTTCTATTACTCAGGCTTGCATGGAGACTGCTTACCCCTTTCCTTCTCTTTTTTGAGGCCCATTAACAACTTTTCCTTCTTGAAGTTGTCATGAGAGTATGATCTGATTGCTGTGGCCTGGAAGTAAATATTGGGGGGTAGGGGGCAGGCTGGGCCCAGGGGAGGCAGGGGAGGGGCCAGGATGCAGAAGACCTCTTAACTGGGAAAATGAGGCATTCATCAGTGAACAATGGAGAATAACTAGGAGAAGGTGACATCTCTGTTTCCCAAGAGATAGTCTCAATGTTCTTCTCCCTAAACCTCATCCATCTGCATTCCACCCTCCCTCTCCAGGTACTAGACATTCCATACCCAGGGTCATCTGATACTATTTAGAGCCAGGAGCTAGGAGGAAGAAATACTTGTTTGCTTTTTCCCTCTCAAGATCTTGCTGGTGTCCTCTTTCTCAGTCAAGGACAACCTGGGAATTCCCTTAACCAGTCTGGGGTTGTAGCTCAGGATCATTTTCCCTTAAGGAAAAACAGGCTAAAGTTGGCAGCAGGATGAACATAAAGTGTAAAAAAAAAAAAAAAAAAGACCCAAGGAGAAAAAGGGGTCACAGGGCTAGATGAGGTCAAGGGCAGATCACGTCATTTGCCTTTATGGTAATAGTGATATCCATAAAGAGAAAAGACAGTTTCATGGAGCTTCATGAGCTTGCAAATATGTTTCTTAAAACTTTTTTCCCCACTTAGCCCTCAGTACCATTAAAGGAAGAGGAAACTGAGGCTTAGAAATATTAAATAACTTGTCTAAGATCAGAGTTTTAGGGAGGCAAATCTCAGACTCAGGATTCACACATCCAAATCCCAGGTCTTCTGCGTTACATGGTGTAGAGGAAGATTCATGTGTTACACAGTGCTGCGTGCATGTGAGTCTGTCTTTCAAAGCATCAGCATGTAACAGCAGAATACTTACCCTCAGCCAAAGCAGGAGGCTCATCACCTCACCCCCACTATGGCTCTGCTTCTACCCAAGGGCCAGAAGTGAGTGATTTCCAGGCTCTTTCTGCCCTTTGATGGCAATTTTAATGTTGTATGTCTAGGTATGGGGGGGGGGGGTTATGTGAGTGTGTGAGAGAGAAAGAGAATGTGTGTGGGGTGTATGTTGTGAGAGGGTATGCTTTTTGTGAATGTAAATGTGGTGTGTATGAGTGTGGTATAAGTGTGTGATATGTGTGTATGTGGCATGAGTGTGCACATTGAGGTGTGAGTGAGGTGTATGAAAGTGGTGTTTAAGCACAGTGTATTTGTGTGAGTGTGGCCTGATTGTGTGTTATGAGTGTGTGTGTGTGGAAGTGTGGCATGAGTATGCTAGGTGGGTAAGTGTGAGTGGGTACAGGTGAGGGGAGTGTGTGTATGCTTGGTGTGTAGGTGTGGTGTGTGTGAGAGTGTGCATGTGTCTAGTGTGTGAGTGTGGTATGTGTGAGGTGTGTGTGAGGGTGTGTGTGACTGTGTTGTGTGGCAGTTGGGATGACAACGAGAGCTGGCTCAATGCCCACATCAAATATGGCTCAGAGTTGAGCAGGGCAAAGATAAAGAGGGAAATTACTGCTGCTTCTCCTCCTACCCTGACTCAGATGGCAGAAATGTCAGTTCATTCCTGAGAGGCTCAAGAAACAAGGTGGAATCTGTAAGGACTTAATTACAGTTGCTCTCATCGCTGCAGCATGAAAACCCTAACAGTTTCCTCCGAAGCCCAGATTTTTCACTGGATGGTGGAGAAAGGCTGGAGGGAGGGATTGACAGCAGCTCTCCATGTGTGCTCTTGCCAGGACCGAGAGCCTGTGCCAGTCCCACTCTGTCATTTAGCATCTGGGGAGCTCCGCATAAACGTCAAGCGCTTTGTCATCCTCTGATTAGCCTCCAGCTCTTGCACTTCCAGAGTGAGGTCAGTTCCATTTCGGAGATGGGATAAACAAAGGCACAGAGTGAACAACTTGGAAAACATCAGCTCAGCAGTTGCGATGTTTTAAAACACTTCTTGCACCTCAGCTGTGTACGGGGCACCGAACAACTGACTTGAATGTCCTTGATGCTGTGTGTTGGTGAATTTGGAGCTGTATCAGGCAGTGCTATGATTCTGTAGCCCACAGACAACCCTTAAGTCTCAGTGGCTTCAAACAATGAAGATGTAGTTAGTTAGCTAATCACTTTTCTTGTCCCTTGCAGTTTGTCTGAAAGTATTTTCTGAAAGTACCCAAGTATTCCAATATTTGAAACATTGCCAGCCACTGTGGCCAACATGGAGCTTGGAAATCACATACTGATGGACATCTTCACCTAGAATTTTCACAGGTCCCTTTTGCACATGCCATTGGCCACACCTAACCATAAAGATCCAGGAAAAATGAAATCTTACAATATGCCCAGAGGGAGAATTGAAGGTGTCTGTGACTGGTGCTAATAACTACCAAAGGAGGGTGTGTCTGTGGGCTACAGAATCATAAAATATTAGAGTTAAAGGAACCAAAAAATAGCCCAAAAGATATTTCTTACTTTATAAAAATTCAAGGCTCAAAAAGGAAATAATTAACCTAAGCTTATAGTGTTCAATCTTGTTGCTCCCTTGCTTAAAACCCACCAGTAGTTTCCCATCCATGCTAGGCTAGAGGACAATTCCTTCACATGACCCAGAGTAGCAGCATTGCGTCCTGCTCGCCTGTCCAGACTCACCCCAGCACTTCCCCTTGCTCTCTACTCGGCACACAAGTCTTCCTTTGATTCCTCATATGTGCCATGCTTCCCCTGTTTCAAGCCCTTGGTTTTTCCCACTCCTTTCATATAAATCTACCTCATCCTCTGACCCTCTCCTTTCTCTCCCTTCTCATCTCAACCAAATGTCTGGCTCAGGGAATCCTTTCCAAACCACCAGGTTCAAGCAGCCTCCACCTTAGGCATATGTACTTTTCCTCCAAAGCTCTCTCTCTCTCTCTCTCTCTTTTTTTAAAGATTTTATTTCTTTATTTGTCAGAGAGAGAGAAGGAGAGAGAGCACAAGCAGGGGGAGCAGCAGGCAGAGGGAGAAGCAGGCTCCCCACTGAGCAGGGAGCTTGATGAGGGACTTTATTCCGGGACCCCGGGATCATGACTTGAGCAAATATGCAACCTGTAAGAGGGCAGGGATGTGGCCATTTCTGTCTTCTTACTTTGAGTAGCAAGAAGAACATTTCTTCTGATCCCATATCTCACATATGTATGCATATAATTAAGTACCATGGATTAAGTACATGTCACACTTCTATTTAAGTGAGGATGCACACAACAGGGATAAATAAAAATTATATGGCAGTGAGCTGATAGAAGGCAGGGCAAATGCCTTATTCACCAACTCAGCATCCCTAGCACTTACCTGTGTCTGGCAACCTTTAGGAGCTCATGAAATATGTGTTTGCTGTTATCATTGAAATTCCAGAAAATAAAAACCACAAGTCAGGATTTCACTGAGAGTGTTTTTGAGACATATAAGGCATTCTCCTTGCACACACCGTGGGGCAGTAGTCATGTATTAAATAGTCATACGCCTGGTGCTTGGTCAATGGAACTGAGCTATTGGTGCATAGTATCTACACAGCCAGCCTGAAATGCCCACCACTCTATTCCTTTAGGCTTAAGTCTGATAGATTACAAGTAAATTAGCTAGTATATTGCTGGTGGTTAGTTGATTTGAATAACCATTAACACTTTGGATTGCCATTAATTTTTTATCACCCACTATCACCTTGCTGTGAATTACTAGTTACAGACCAGGACCCTGAGGTACAGAAATAGGAAGGGCAGCTGTAGAGCTAGGAGGGTGGATGCAGAGGTCAGGAGGGAGCCTGGGATGCTTGATTTGAGTGGTATTAGTGGTGGGGGTGGGGAGGGTTATGAGGCACCAGGAATGGGCCTCCCTTTACCATCTTCATACACTCCGTCTCAGTTGGGAATTAGTGCCTACTTTGCAGTATTGGTCACACAGAGTATGTTCAACAGGATTTCAAACCATAGTCCTGTGGTAAAAACAATAAATTTCTCTGCCTGGATCTCCTTCCTCAAATCTTTATTGGTGTGCCCTCCTGAGAAGTGTCCAGTGCTTTCAGGTGCTTCATAATTAGGCCTGACTTCCAGACATATCTCTCTTGTAATTCCTTATAGGCAAAATGGGGGCACAGTGATAAGCTAATACAGTGGATATCTAGCTGGTTTGTTATGCTGCCAGCACTAGTGCACCTGTATTTCATTTAGAAACATGTGTTCAACACTGCATAATTAACAGTGAGAGTTTGGGCATTACCTACAGGCTTGTGAGGGGATTTTATACCTTTACATGGGCATGGATGCATGAAAAGAAGTACTCTTGTGAGCTCATAACCTAGTGGTCTGGCACATGCCAGTGTTGACCTGCAATCCTCCTAACCCTAACAGGGTAGTAGTGACTGTTTTAATTTGCAAACTTAGCCAAGTCTTTATATCAAATAAGTTAAATCACTGTTAGTGGTGGTTCCAGTCTGCCTTAAACACTTCAATTTCCCTGTAACTTGTGCTCCTGTGTGTACTACATCAAAGTTTTCTGACTTCTGGTTTGCATCCTTGCTTCATCATGGTCAAGCCTTATTTGGATCCTATACTCAACATCCCCCTGCCTGGAGCCCCGAACCCTGTTCTTAAACTTTCCTAGTGCCTATGTCTTCACTGTCAAACCTTGGCTAATACACACCCTTTCTCTGCTTGAAGAGAGAGTCTAAATGGGATTTTTCTATGTGGATCTACTCCTGAGATCCTTTCTGAATCGGTAAATTGGACTGATTAATGGCTTCTACAGTCTGTCATTAGACTCCAGCCCCTGTGTGTATATCTAGGATATCAAATCACTGGACATTCGGACATCACTGGACCCTTGAGGTAACTTCCCAGTCCTATAGATCTGCTTGGCCTCCCACCCCAGGATAGCCAAAAATCCTGGCTTTATCACTGTATTGTTGAATTGGGGTTGGCATTAGTGTTCTTAGTTAATGATATTCTGGGAAGGATTGAAGGAAGATATAAATTGAGTTCAGGAAGTTTTTTACCCTGAGAGAAAGTTCAGGGGTAAGATCTGTGGGTTTTTTGTTTTGTTTTGTTTTGTTACCACTTTTAGTTTTAAGGTGTAATTATACACAGTAAAGTGCACAGATCTTAAATATACAGTTTGATGAATTTTGAACCAATACCGTAATCCAGATATAGAGCATTGCCATCACCCTAAAATCCCATGTTTCCCTTTCTAGCCTATCTCCTTGTTTACCAACCCCAAGAAGACACAATTACTCTAACTTATGTTTCCATAGACTAATCTTGTTTGTTCTTGAACTTCATATAAATGGTACATAGGTACTGTGTGTGGCTGACTTCTTTCATTCAATATGAAGCTTTTAAGATTTATTTATATTATGGTATATATTATTAGCCCATTTTTTAAAAGATTTATTTATTTATTTATTTATTTGACAGACAGAGATCACAAGTAGGCAGAGAGGCAGGCAGGGAGAGAGGAGGAACCAGGCTCTCCGAGGAGCAGAGAGCCCTACGCGGGGCTTGATCCCAGAACCCTGGGATCATGACCCGAGCTGAAGGCAGAGACCTTAACCCACTGAGCCACCCAGGTGCCCCTTATTAGCCCATTTTTAATTACTGAGTCATATCCTATTATATGAGTATATTGCAATTTAATTATGCCTTCATCTTTCATGGACATTTGGGTGATTTCCAAACTTTGGTTATTATGAATAACACTTAAAATAAATGTTCTTAATCTGAGTCTTTTTATGTTGTTGGAAAGGGAAAAATTTTTCTCTACCCTTCAAGATTCTTCTGGCTAGCCTAAGAATTAAATGAACATGAAATAGATTAACAGGAGAAAAATAAGTTTAGCTCATATGTGTGGGAGCTCACAGAAATATGAGTCTCAGAGAAGTAACCAAAGCAGGCAGGCTTTATGCCTTTTATACAAAGAAATAACAAATTTGTGAGGAACTGACAAGATTAGTGAGGTTTGGATTTGGGGTAGTAAATTGAAGAAGTAACAAGGTTTGTTTACACAGCACTCTTGGCCCTGAATTCTCTATCTTTTGTGATAAGTATGTCTCTACCTCATGATACAAGGAGGGTATCTTTCACACGGGAAATTTATTTTCTGTTTTCAGGAGAACAAAGGAGGGTTGGAGCTTCTTTTGGCACTGGATGTTTCTCAAGTGGCTTCAATTCAAAATAGTCAATATGCCAAAGTGGCATATTTGGGGGCAGCTTGCTCTAAACCCCATCAGTGCATATATATATTTTTAAAATTTATTTTTGGTAAATAACTAGGAGTAGAATTGTTGCATCACAATAAATTCCTAAATAATTTCCCACAGTGGTAGTATCATTTTACACCCACACATGCAGTGTGTTGCCTGACATCTTCCTCATCATTTGAAACTATTAATTTTAGCCATGTTAGCAAGTGTACAGTGAAGTCTCATTTTGCTTTTAATTTCATTTCACTATTAAAAATGTTGATCATCTTTTCATGTATTTATTAACTAATGGTATGTTCTTTTCTTAATGTTTTTCCATATCTTTTATCTATTTTTATTATCCTTTTGTCTTTTTATCATTTATTTACAGGGATCTTTTCATATATTATAAAATGTTTCTACTTTACAATGTTCTCACCTTGTCTGTGGCTTTTCATTTAAAAATGAAATTTCATTAAAATGAAATTATCTCTTTGATGACATAAAATTTTTAATTTGATAAAATTTAGTTTATTGTTTCATTTTTTTCTTGTGACTAGAGCTTTTATCATTATATCTAAGAAATCTTTATTTACCACCAAGTTCAAAAGCATCCTATGCTTTTGTCTAGGGACTCCATTTATGTACTTACTTCTCCAGGTACATCTATAATCCACAATCTATCTCACATTGTTTTTATTTGTTTGTTTGTTTGTTTGTGGGGTTTTTTTGGTATAATGTGAGACATAGGCCAAATTCATTTTTTTCTTTTATTTTACAATTATCAAGTTGACCTAGTATCATTTAATTATTTCTTATTTCCCAATTAAATTGTATTATCACTTTTGTTAAGACTTGTTTGATCTCTCATGCATGGGTCTATTTCTGTTTTACTGATTAATTTGCTGACCCATATGTCAGCATTGTGATACACTAGCATGTAGTGATTACTATAGCTTACCAGTCATCCTTAAAATCAGATAGTGTTCATTCTCCATCTGTAGTCTTTTTCATGAATGTTTGGCTATCACTTTGCATTTCTATTTACATTTTACTATCAGATTGTTTCTACAAAATATACTTGCTGGAATTTTGCTTAATGTTGCATTTAATTTATAGATCAATTTGGAGAGAATTGACATTTTTTTGTAATGGCATATCTTCCAACTCATGAGTTTGGTACATCTGCCCATTTATTTCTCTTATTTAGTTTATCTCAGCAATATTCTGCTGTTTTCCTTATAGAGGTGTTTTTGTTGTTGTTGTTATTGTTGTTTTCAACCTCCTTTGTTATAGTTTTTTTCAGGAGTCCTATGTTTTTAATGCTATTATAGATGATATGTTTTTTATTTTTTTTCCATTGCTGGTTGCTAATATATAAAAATAATTAATACTTATATAGATCTAGCATTCTCAGATTTTGCTAAATTCACTCATTAGATCTAGTAGTTTTTATTTTTATATTGTTCTGTTTGGATATTATTTTGCATTTCCTATATATATAATTATTATCATTTATAAATAGTTTTACTGTTTTAACAATTCTCATGCTTTTTTTATTCTTGTCCAATACATTTGGTAGAACCTCTAATATGATGTCGAATAAATGTGATAAGAGTGAACACCCATGCCTTGTGTCTGATTCTGATCCTGAACACTTTTAATATTTCTCCATTAAAAATGATGATAGCTGTATGTTTGCCATATATCCCCTTTATCAGACTAAGGAAGTTCCCTTTTATTTATTTATTTCTCATGAATTACTGCTTTACTTTTATATGCTTTTTTGCTCTCTTGAAATGATCTTATAAACCTCCTTTATTTCATTAAAAATATGATTATACTGATTGTTTTTCAAATCTTAAAAACACCTTATATTCTTGGGAAAAACCTCACTTTATCATGATGCATTATACTTTTTATCTATTGCTATATTTGATTTGCTAACAATTGTTAAGAACCTTGCTTTTGAAGAAAACTAGAATATGTCACCCCAATATATGTCTCTTTGACATAAAAATTATTTTCATAAAAAGTTCATTATACCATAAAAATTTCATAAAAATCGAAGGCAATTAAGAAGCAGGAAACGTAGAAAAAGCCCTCTCCTTTCTGTCTAAAGGCAAAATATAAAATCTCCTTATCAGCTTAGAGATAACACAAAGAAATCTGCAAACAAACAGTACTCCATTATTTCCCTCCCATTTATTTAGCTTCTTATAGTTTGGTGCCCTTGGAAGCCTAAAACTACTTTCCTTTGTCTTGTAATTTCTCTGTAACTTACTGCTTTTTGTTCAAGATGCTATATAACCTAGAGTTCTCAGCTGCTCCTTTGAGTAACTTTTCATTTAGGTTTCTCCCCATGTGCATTTAACACATTAATAAGCTGTTTATTTTTCTCTTATTAATCCGTTATTTTGTTACAGAGTCCCAGATAAAAATCTAAGAGGGATAGAGGTAAAGCATTCTCTCCCCTACACTTTCACCTATGTCTATGAGTGATATTGGTCTTTAATCTAATTTTCCTTTTTGTAAGGCCTTCATCAGGTTTGATATTAGGGTTATGCTGACCTCATAAAATGAACTAAGAATGTTTCCTCCTCTATTGTGAATGAGTTTGTTTGTATAATATAGATTTTATTTGTGAAACATGTAATAGAATTTCACAGAAGAAGCAGCTGGGTCTGAGGTTTTCATGGTGGGGAAGTTTTAAATTATGAATTCAAATTTTCTAATAAATATAGGGCTATCAGGTCACCTTTTTTTTTTCTTTTCTTTCTTTCTTTTTTCTTTTTGCTTTCCTGTCAGTTTTGGTAAACTGTGTTTTTAAAGAAGCTTCCCCATTTCATCTTTGTTGTCAAGTTTTTTTTAGAGTACAGTGGTACATAATGTTCCCTTTTTTACGTATCTGCAGGCTCCCTCCTGATATTCTCTTTTCAAAGCCTTATTTCATTGTTGTTTTCTCTCTTTTCTTTTTTCCCCTCTAGATATATGTTCTTAGAGATTTAAAAATTTCTTAATCTTATTCACAGAACTTTTGGGCTTCCTGCTTTTTTGTTCTGTTTTGTCCATCTACTATTTCATTCATTTTCAGTCTTTATAATTTACCTTAATCTTTATAGTTTTCTTGTTTTTACATATTTTGGTTTAATTTGCTCTTCTTTTCTAGTTTACTAAAATGAAAGCTTATAGGGGCAGCTGGATGGCCCACGTGGTTAGGTGTCTGACTCTTGATTTTAGCTTGGGTTATGATCTCAGGGTTGTGAGAGAGAGCCCCATATTGGGGCTCCATGCTGGGCCTGGAGCCTGCTTAAGAATTCTCTCTCACCCTCCTGCCTTCTCTCCCTCTCTTAAAAAAAAAAAAAATGAAAGCTTACATAAGTAGTTACAGAATTTTGTCATTTTCTAGTATAAATATTTTAAGGTATAAATTTGCTTCTTAGCAGCACTTTAATTTTATTCCACATTATTATATTGTGTTTTTGTTATTGTTCAGTTCAAATATTTTATAATTTTCTGTGTATTAGTTTTCTATTGCTGCTGTGACACATTACCCATATTTAGTGGCTTAAGACAATGCAGATGTGTTATGTTGCAATTCTGGACATCAGAATTACAAAATTAGTTTCACTGGGCTAAAATCAAGGTGTTGGCAGCCCAGCACTCATTCTGAAAGTTCTAAGGAAGAATTAATTTCCTGGTCTTTTCCTGACCTGATTTCCTGACCTACATTCCTTGACTTGTAACCTCTTCATCCATTTTTAAAGCCAACAGTGTACCATCTTCCCTTGACTATGATTTTAGATTCTTTTCTTACATTTCTTCACTCTTCTGATCCCCTACTTGTTATATGAACTTATGTAACTACATTGGGGCCATGTATATAATTTAGGATATTCTCCCTACTGCATGATAATTAATCATATCTGCAAAGTCCTATTTACCATGTAATGCAGTATATTTACAAGTGTCGGGAATTAGAACATGGACATCTTTGAGAGGTCATTATTCTGTCCATTATGCCGTTTGATTCCTTCCCATAGGATTTCAAAATATTTTCTAATTTCCCCTGTGGTTTTGTTAAATTATATTGCTAAACTTCCAAATATCAGCAGATTTTCTAGATTTTTTTTGTGATTTTTAATGTAATGATTTTGATCAGAAAATATACTCAGTGTGTATGAGTATTGAGGCTTGTTTTATGCCCCAGCATATAGTATACCTTAGTAAATATTCATGTGCATTTGAAAAGAATGTACATTCTACTATTATTGAGTGTAACGTTCTATATACCAGGTCAAGTTGGTTGATAGTGTTATTCAAATCTCCTCTATCCTTACTAATTTTTTTTACTTTAACATTTTTCTTTAAGATTTACTTAATTATTTTTAGAAAAAGAAAAAGAGAGAGAGAGAGAGAGCATGAGCAGGGGCTGAGGGAGAGGGAGAGAAGAAGCTCAAGCAGAGTCTGACATGGGGCTTGATCTCATGACCCCAAGATCATGACCTGAGTTGAAATCAAGAGTTGGACACTATACCAACTGAGGCACCAAGGTGCTGCTACTTTGATAATTTCTAAAGGATTGTTCAATGTCTTCAGCTAAGGTTGTGGGCTATTTTTCCATTTAGTTATCTTGCTTATTTTTCATGTTTTTTGAAGTTTTGTTAAGTGTATAAACATTTAGAGTCCCTAGGTCTTCTTGATCAGTCACCTCTATTACCAATATGTAATGTCCCTCTTTATTTTGGTAAAGCCCTTTTTTAAAAAAATTTATTTTTATTTATTTTTTTAAGATTTTATTTATTTACTTGACAGATAGAGATCACCAGTAGGCAGAGATGCAGGCAGAGAGAGAGGAGGAAGCAGGGCCCCGCTGAGCAGAGAGCCTGACGTGGGACTCGATCCCAGGACTCCAGGATCATGACCTGAGCTGAAGGCAGAGGCTTTAACCCACTGAGCCACCCAGGCGCCCTAAAGCCCTTTTTTTTATATAAAGATTTTATTTATTCATTTGACAGACAGAGATCACAAGTAGGCAGAGAGGCAGGCAGAGAGAGAGGAGGAAGCAGGCTCCCCACTGAGCGAAGAGCCCAATGCGGGGCTCAATCCCAGGACCCTGGGATCATGACCTGAGCCGAAGGCAGAGGCTTTTAACCCACTGAGCCACCCAGGTGCCCCTAGCCCTCTGTTTTGAAGACATCTTTGACAATATTGCTGCATCAACTTTCTTATGTTTAGTGTTTTCACAGTTTATCCTCCCCTTCATCTCCATTTCTTTGTTTTTGGCCTATCTGTATCTTCATATTTAAAATATATCTTTTGGTAACATCGTATAGTTGGGTAATTTAAAAAAATAAATCTGAGATCCTCCTTATTTTATTGCATCTTTTTTAAAGATTTTATTTATTTATTTGACAGAGAGTGAGAGAGAGAGAGAGCAGGAGAGCATAGGCAAGGGGAGCAGCAGAGGGAGAGGGAGAAGCTGAGCAAGGAGCCTGATGCAAAGTTCAATCCCAGGGCCCTGATTGGAATCATGACCTGATCCGAAGGTAGTTACTTAACCGACTGAGCCACCAAGGTGCCCCAACTTGTGCATTTTAATGAAAGAACTTGATCCATTCAAACTTAATTTAATATACATTTAATTATAAATATATATTTATAATTCATATATATATTTAAGTAATTGCTCCAGGAAATATAATATATACCTTTAATTTCTCACAGTGTACCCCACATTGATAGTATATTGAACACATATAGTGTAAGAAATTTGCAACAGTATACTTTTTATACCTATATCCTTTACTTTGTGATTTTGTTAAATATTTTACTACTACATGTTATGTACTGCAGAATATAATTCTGTTGTTTTTGCTCTGAAAATCAAATATCTTTCAAAAAATAAGCAAAACAAGTCCGACAAAGACAAATACCATATAATTTCACTCATATGTGGAATTTAAGAAACAAAAAGATGAACACAGGGAAGGGAAGGAAAAATAAAATAAGATAAAAACAGAGAGGGAGGTAAACTATAAGAGACTCTTAACTGTGGAAAACAAACTAAGGGTTGCTGGAGGGGAGTGGGTTGAGTGGACGGGGTAACTGGGTGATGGGCATAAAGGAGGGTACTTGATGTAATGAACACTGGGTGTTATATGCAACCGATGAATCACTAAATTCTACCCGTGAAACTAATATTACACTATATATAGTTATAAAGTTATATAAACTATATAATATATAATTATATATAAAGTAAATTGAATTTAAATAAAAATTTTTAAAAGGAATAGTGTAAGGATAGAGTTGTGGAGTCACTATGTTGTACACCTGAAACTAATGTAAGATTGTGTGTCAACTATACTTCAATAAAAACAAATAAAAAATACTAAAATCAAATAGGGAAAAGTTAAAAATTAAAAAAAAAAAAACTCCTTATGCTTTCCCTAATACTTACCATTCCTGGCACTCTTCAAATCTTCTTATAAATGCACAATTAATATCATTACTTTTCTCATAGAACTAGTGACTAATTCTTACAGTTTTTGTCTTCATTTTGCTTTTATTTTTAAAATATATTTTCATTGGATATAGACTCTTGGTTTCTTTCTCCTAGCACTCTAAAGATTATCATTTGTGTATGTTTGTGTATATGCATGTGCACACTTTCTGGTGAGCAATCCTGAAGCTAATATGACTGTTTTTATAATTTTGGTTTTGATTTAAAACAGCTTGACTATGATGTCCCTTAATTATAATTTTCCTTATATTTTTTTCTGCTTATTTTTTCCTATTTCACTGAGCTTCTTTAAAATGTGAACTGATATCTTTCATCTGCATTGGAAAATTGTTTGCTATTAATTTTTTAAAATTGTTGTCCTTTCAAGTCTCTCTTTTTCCTTTTCTTCTTAGACTTTAATTATACATATTAGATGTTTTGATTATGTCCCATACCTCTTTAATGCTCAGTTCATTACTCTCCATTCTCTTTTTTCTTTTTGTACTTTTCCTTGTATATTTCCTATAAGCTGTGCTTGACTTCACTAATCTTGTCTTCTGATGTGGCCAGTTGTGCTATAAAACTCATCTAATAAGTTCTTTATTTCAGAAAGCATATTTTGTAGTGCTAGAATGTCTATTTGGTCTATCTTCTAGGTTCTAGTAATTGTTCAAATAATTTTATATTTTCATCCCGTCTGTCCACCTTTTTGTCTATTTTGTTTAATATGGTAATCATAGTTCTTCTGAAAGCCTTAGCAGCTAACTCCAACATTTAGATTATTGGAGATCTGCTTTTATTGAGTATTTCATGTCTTGATTTTAATTTCCTTTTCATTGCTTATTTTCATTGTAATTTTTTATTATGTAGCAGATTTGTTGATTTTAGAAACTCTAGATTTGTTAGTTTTGAAAGGAATAAAGACATTTAAAGTTTAAAAAGAGATATTTTAATGAGCTGATCATAGTTCTAAACATCAAGAAGAGGGTTGCCTGGCTGGCTCAGCTGGTTAAGCATCTGCCTTTGGCTCGGGTCATTATCCCAGGGTCCTGGGATCGAGCTTGCATCGGGCTCCCTGCTCAGTGGGAAGCCTGCTTCTCCCTCTGCCTCTCTCTCTGTCTCTCATGAATAAATAAATAAAATCTTTTAAAAAATAAAAAAAATAAATATCAAGAAATATTAGACTTAGAAAATTTGTGCTAAAAATTCAGCCTCAGTGAGGGAGTCTATTAGACAGTCTTTCCAAGTTTAATTTTCAATCTAGTATATTTGGTTCCTTCAGTGTCTACTATGTGATCAGTTTCAGTTGATGTCAAGCCCATTATGCATAGCAAAGTAGCTCTACCCTGATGATCAGGAAGACTGACTTTTACATATATGTGTACCGTGATTTGGTCCTTGCTGAGGTTCAGCCATGGATTTGGGGAGACTAGAATGAGGATAGTGGCCTTTAAAAGTTAGGATGTGAGGCCTGAAACCATAAAATTCCTAAAAGAAAACATAAGCAGAAACTCTTGGAACTGACTTTAACAATATTTCTCTGGATATGTCTCTCAGGGCAAGGGAAGCAAAAACAAAAATAAAGTATTGGGACCATATCCAAATAAAAAGCTTCTGCACAGGAAAAGAAACCATCAACAAAACAAAAAAGCAATAAATGGGAGAAGATATTTGTAAATTATATATCTGATTAGGGGTTAACATCTAAAATATGTAAAGAACTCCTATAACTCAACACCAAAAATAAATCATCTGATATATTTTTTAAAAGGCCATAGGACCTGAATAGACATTTTTTCAAAGAAGACATATAGAAGGCCAGCCAACAGATACATACAACAGCACTAATTATCAGGGAGATATAAGTCAAAACCACAATGAAATGTAACCTCACACCTGTCAGAATGGCTAATATCAAAAAGACAAGAAATAACAAGCACTGGTAAAGATGTGGAGAAAAGGGAACCCCCATATACTGTTGGTAGGAAGGTAAATTGGTGCAGTCACTATGGAAAACAGTATGGAAGTTCCTCAAAAAAGTGAAATTAGAAATAGCATATCACCCAGCAATTCCAGTTCTGGATATTTACCAGAGGAAAATAAAAATGCTAATTCAAAAGGCTATATGCATGCTGTGTTTGTTGTGGCATTATTTCCAATGGCCAAGACATGGAAGCAGCCCAAGTGTTCATTAATAGATGAATGGATAAAGAAGATGGACTATTACTCAGCCATAACAGAGAATGACATCTTGCCACTTGTGACAACATGGATGGAAAAGCATGGTATTGTGCTAAGTGAAATAAGTCAGACAAAGACAAATACCATATAATTTCAACCATATGAGGAATCTAGAAAAACAAAACAAAGGAACAAAGGAGCAAACAAAAGAGAAACAAACTCATAAATATAGCGAAAAACTGTAGCTGCCAAAGAGTAAAAGGGTGAGGAACTAGCAAAATAGGTTCAGAACATTAAGAGTAACAAATTCCAGTTATAAAACAAGTAATTCACCAGGATGAAAAGTACAGCATAGGAAATGTAGTAAAAAATATTATAATAACTGCATGGTGATAGGTGGTAACTATACTTATGGTAAACATTTTGTAATGTATATATTTGTTGAATCACTATGTTGTAAACCTAAAGCTAATATATATGTCAACTATACTTCAACTAAAAAATTAAAAATTATAAATAAATAAATAAATTTGTAAATAAATAAAAGTTAGGTTTCTGGCAGTCCCAGACAGCACCTGTTCTAGGGGAAGGAGCTGTGTTTATCTGTCTCACTCACTTTAGAATGATAGAATGAGGACTGCTATACTAGTTATGCAGTGAATCAGTTAGTTGTTACTATATTCAAAGCATCCTAAAACTTAGAGTCCTAAAATAAATAGCCTTTTATGTAGTGCATGATTTTATAAACAACCAATTTGGGCCAGGCCTAAATAGCTGTTTCTGTGTTAGCTGGGCTCATTCATGAGTCTGCAGTCTGGCTTGGGGGCAGCATGACTAATAGAGGATGGCCTCAGATGGACCGGCTAGTCTCGAATCCCTGTGATTTTCCTAGCAGGTTAGCCTTGGCTTCTTCACATGGTGGCTGACAAGAGTTCTAGGAGAGAGCAGGATTGTCCATGGTCTCTTGAGGCCTAAGCCTAGAGCTGGAATATTTTCATTTCCATTGCATTGTATTAGTCAAAACAAGTCACCAAAAAGCTCAGATTCAAAGGGAACGGAATTAGATTTCAATTATTTGTGAAAGGAACTGCAAATCCACATTGAGAAAACTGTAAATATGGGGTGGGGGGAGTGATGAACAATTAATTATGGTCATTTTCTTACAATGCAGTACATGGAAAGCTAGATATATATAGATATGTATCTTTAAGTTTGGGGTAGGAAAAGGTGAAGATTTTTATTATCTTCTTACTCCACAAGAATTAAAATCACCCCCCTCTTTTAAAGCTTCTTAGAGAGGTTGTAGTTTCATGGAAAGAGCAAGGACATGGAATCAGACAGACCTGAGTTACTGGCTATGTCACAATGTGGAAAACACACAAGCTCTCTGAAGTTTGTCACATGTGAAATCTGGGTAATCAATATCCACTGCAAATGATTATTGGGAGAATTAGCCAGCCAATACTGCTACCTGCTTGACCTATGGTAATCACTGACTTACGGTAACATGAGTATTATTCATTCCAAGTCTAATTTTGCTTCTGTGGTGAAAGCTGTGCTTACTCCCTTGTATCCACGTGGATCGCTCTCTCCCTTGAATGCCTATCAGTCATAGCACTGTGGAGCCAGAGGGGGGCCAAGGACCCTCTCATTCTAGATCTTCATCTAGAAGTGAGGAAACTGGAACCAAATTGAAAGACTTCTTCAGGCTCTCATTACATAACTAGGACTAAAACTATTGATGTTCTTTATTTATCATCTATGAAGTTTGATATTGGTAACTCATCTAACATAAACTTGTCTTCTCCTGTAGCCCATTAGCTTCTTGAGAGTAGTGTTCCTACACTATTTTCCATGCATGTGCCCCCTACCTACTATGGAGCACTTGGTGAAGTGTGGTTGTGTGACTGGGTTTGAAGGATATAGGACAGCGGTGTCTTCCAAAGTATCTGGAATGGTCAGCAGGGTGAAAGTTATCCATGGGCTGGTGGAAAAAGCTGAAACTAAGGGAATCAAGATATGATGTAAATATCATTTATCGATCACATCTCCTAACCTGATCTTGAAGTTATAAATCAGGAAGAAATAAATACAGACTCATAAATATCAATTAAAAAATCATGGTTCTTTATTCAAATTTGTAAGTATTTCATGTGCCCTCATAGTGTATATCTCCTGATTTCTCCACTAAATTCACTCTTCACAATTTCCATCATGCTGGGAAGGCTGACCTCTATGAGCTGCTCCCTTGTTAGAGTGACCAGCCCTCCTGGTTTGACCAGGACATTTCAGTGTTAACATTGACTGTCCTTTACCCCAGGAAAATTCTCAATTTCTGGCAGAATGGGACTGTTAGCCAAACTATCCCTTGGCCTTTCGCTTTCCATGGGTTTGGTCAATGGGAAGCACCAGCAAGAAATCCGATGGTGGGAACAGATGAAGATCAGCATATTTGTGACCAGGCTCCTTCCTGCTGAGTCTCTGCTGATTGGCAGATTTCCTTCCCCTTTACCAAAGCCCCACTTTTTATTAGATGGTCTTCTAATAGCTGCCTTTCCAAGATTCTGCTCCTTCGGAAACAAGAGTAGAAATGCCTCTTTTGAGCTGCTAGAACTAAGGTACTATACTTCTCCTTAAGTTATATCCAGATCTTTGTAAATGTTCCTTTATTAAATTCCTCTCAAATCTGTGAAGAATGCTGCTCATTTCCTGATGAGATGTGACTGATACTGGCCCTGCCTCCTGAGAACTGTGTTTGATACTGTGATAGAAAGTTGTAGAACGTAATCCCTGCCTACATTTGATTGGAAGAGCATAATCTATGCTAAAAATCATTGAAAAGCAATAGAATAATATCTGAGCCTCAATATTTTCAGCTGTGAAATGAAGAGAATGAACTCAAAACATGCTTTCAAGGATTCCACAAAACCACAAAACTTATTCTGCCAATTTTTTTTTACCTCACTAGCCATCTTTATCACTGTCTAACTGACATTTTATTAAAAATAAACAAGATTTCCAAGGTAGTTTCTGATTCCAACACAGTAAGACTGCCAACATCTTAATAGTGTACTAGCAAGGGAGAAGAGTGAACAGGGTTGGCTTGATGTTGTCACAGAAGGTGTGAAGGAGATGATCAGTACAATTCACTGAGTTTAAGGATGGGTAGTTTGGGATACAGCGAAGCCAGAGGCATGAGGGCATCCAGCTTAAATCAAGACTGTGAACTAAAAGAATACCTGCAGGAAAGCCTGGTGAGTGATTAAGATGCAGTGGAGAGGCCAATGTGATTTGTTTGGGATAAAATCCAATGGAACTAGATTTCAGAAACCTCCAACACCAGGGTGACATGACGAGCCGAGGTGTCCAGCTGTCCTGGGTCAGGAGGGAAAAGCAACCATTCCGAGTCTAAGATGTGAACATAATCTCCTCCTTAGATGGAATTTTGTTGCATTTTGCAGACAGGAGAGTTCACATAAGAATAATGGCAAAAGTCACACCACACATGTCCACTGTAAGCAGAGCAGATGCTGCAGAAGACTAGGCTCCTAGTTAGGTATATTGTTTTATATTGGACCCAGTCTGGGTCACTTAGAGGGGGACCTCCACACTGGGCTGATGTTTCAGGTCAGTGGCATTCAAAGGGCCCAGATCTACCGTTTAGAGAGTCTGTTTCCTCTGCCTGTTTCCTAGAAGGCATTCCCAAACCAGAGAGGTCCCCTTGATGAAGTTATTTGGTGACTGTCTACCTATTTACACAGTTACCATGACTTTTCAATGTAAATACAAATCAGCCCAGGGAAACACCTGATTAAGTAGCAGTCAACGTGCAGAGGGTTTTAAAAGGGCTGCCAGTGAAGGGTTAACCTCAATCTTCACACCACACCAAATGCATTAACAGTCGTGCTAGACAAAGCCTGTTGAGTACT
>ML111254.1:0-31347 GCA_003697995.1 Taxidea taxus jeffersonii
AAAAAAAAAAAGGTTGAAAAAGAATACAGATGGTTCATTGACACTTTGTAAAGTGGAAAAAACTCAAGTATATACCATATAATACTAGTAATAATACCCATCAGGTTCAGATTAGCTGTTACTTGATGGGTAGGAAGAGTAAAAAGGGAGCTTCAGCCATATTTGGAACATTCTGTTTTTCAAATATCTCTGAGACCCACCTGTGGCAATGATTTATCTCCATCAGCATGCATTTTTAATTTCATCAGTGCTACCTTTGCAGCTGTTTCACTATTTTTTGCACCTTTCCGTCGTTTACTTGTTATCTCTCCGGTCTTAGAATCTAAGAAATAAGTATAAGCATATAGGCATGTACAAATTTTATATTACATTTTCCAGAGTTCTACTAATTACTATTTATTAGTTATGGCCTTGAAATGTACACAAATTACATACAATGGACATATAGAGAGACCACATTCTTTTTGTTGGTATTATATTTACATGACCATTAAAAAAATACAGTGAGGTTGACCTAAACAATCCCCATACCAAAAAACTCACCGTTACGTGCTTTTTTTCCAATTTAAGCCCATTTAATCCAAAACAATCCCTAACACTTCTGCTGAAAACTGAGATTTGGCTATAGAAGATCTTAAAATGAAGGTATTATCCTAATACAGAATGAAAATTCTAAACAAATTGTCAGAGAAACTGATCTAAGTCACAGACACATTCTTCCTGGTGCTTCAGATTATCAGCAGCATTCATAGGACAGTTGATGAGACTTAAGATTCATATTTAAAGAAAGGAAACCATTACATTGGCCTTATGAATACCATGCCTAGCCATGATAGTTAACCAGCTGATCTAAGTGGCCCAGTAAAAGAGAACATCTGGTAGGGCATATCCATAGAATTCCCAGTTTTTCACTGGTCCCATAGCCCTTGTGAGAAATATGGTCACAAAAATGTCATCAAAATCTATACCAAGCTACAAACACTGAGGCCATAAAAACATGTTCCATAACATGTGAGCTGATCAAAGAAGCAACACTCTGTAACAGATACAGAGCAGAAGGAAACAAAACAAGCTTTCTAGATACTTGCCAATAATGTCTTTAACAAGTTTCTGAGTGACAGCCATACGAGGCTTAGGAATTTCCAGTTTTTCACATTCATGATCCGACTGATGACGGTGCCTATGAGCAACAGAAGAGTGACACTAGTTCATGTATTTGCATACGACTTAAACAGATATACAGATACAGAATTTGAATGCGATCACCTCAGGCAAAAATTCTTCTCACAATAACGACATTTAACTGGCACAAGCTCTTTTTCAGCACAGTCCTTGAATGAGCATGGGTAAGATGTAGGCTTATCTGACTTCAGTTTCTCACTGGTTACAGTCACCTGAAAAATGTACAAAGGGGAAAATGGCATTATATACTTCACATTTAAAGCAAATCAACATCAATTTTGGAAGGCAACATTAATACCTCTTTCGCTTAAACTTGTCAGAACAACTTTCATACTCTCACATAACAGATTATAATAAGGTGTGAGAAAGGATTACTCTGCTGACTGCTCTACATTTTCATAACTTTCTTACTATGGTATATTTATCTTCTAAGTCAAGTTAAAATGACTATTCAGTTACTCTTCATAATTTTAGTCTTCTACTCTGTATCAGTCCTAAACTAAGATGCCCCCATAATAATATGTTTAGGTGATCATTTCATCAACCCTCAAATGGCAAGTCATAACTACTTTCTATGCTGATTTTAGGAACTTAAATATATATTATATATATGTATGAGAAAACTTAAAAGTATGTTTATCCATGATACAGAAGATTAAAGATGGTTTTTACAATGATACATTCTCTATTTTGCTACATGCTCTATTATGCATTTTTTATTATATTACCAGCAAATATTGAGAAAGAAGAGATTTTACAAGATTTAAAAAAAAGAAATCCAGGTCAGGCTATTTTGAGTTTCAAGTAACTAGGTCTTTAGAGTTGAATGAATTTAGTGAAATAATCTCTTAAAATCTACAACCAAAGGGCATTCCTCTATATAAATGGTAGTTATAACTTGTTGGAACTGACCATTTTTCCAAACTTGATCTAATGGTAAAATTACTTTCATTTCATTATTTAAGTAGATCTTAATTGACATTCTATGAGAGACATTCATAGAAATCAAGTGATATCGTAAGAAAAAGGAAAGCACAGAGAAGATTAACAAGCTGAAGAAACATCAATGAGTTTACTATATGACTACTTCCCTCCAATTAATTTGCACAGTATCAAAATGTTAATTTTTATTTTCCTAACATAAATCACCTAAATCTCAAAGGACCAGATTTGGACTGAAGCTCATTTAACTTTCTATAATTGAGAAAACAGATATAAAAATCCTTAGTAAAGTGCTTGGTAAATGTTGGGCTGGAACAAAATGTCAAATGAAAAATGTGAGGCACAAAGCTTTCAGCCAAATCAACTGGCTTTAGTTTAACTAACTTCCTTCCTTTCTCTGACAAAAGGAGATGAAGCAACTTATAAATCTGAGAAAATTTCCTTGGGTATGGTGGGCTCAGCTTTCTCTTCTTCCCTCTTGGAATGGAACTGCTCTCTAGGAGGAGGCCTAACCTGGTGAAGCACAGCTGTGACTAGTAGGAAAATCTGCCTAATTCTGGATTTCCTTTGCAGCCTACACTACACCACACTAAGCTTCATCATTCAGTTTATCCTCTGTGAGTAGTAACAGTGATATTTTGGCTTCTATCTAACTGCTCTTATTAATCTTTCAATTTGATCAGAACTGGATGAGGATTTTATTGGACTAAAGTTTTGTTCCTGGTGATCTAAGGCTGATTGAGTCAGAACAATTTGTAAATACCTAATCCTAACACTAGGAAATAAGGACAATGAACAAAACGGTGGAGGAAAACTTGAAGGAATATATGACGGAAATGTTAACTGCATTGTAGATTTATAAATATACAGCCTAAAGCTGTAAGTGGGCTACCTAAACCTAACCGCAATGTTTAAGATTGATAACAATTTATAAATACCAAGGAAACCAGTTTTTCTTTAAAACAAACTGAGAAAAATAACAGAAAATGAAATAAGAGCCTTTTTACATAACTGGTTTAGTATGCCATATTTTAATCTGTGGTACCTTGATTGCTTTTTAACTCAAATTCTGAATGAAAGTACATAAATACAAGCATTTTATTAGAACTAGTAACATACCTCAGGACAGCTGTGTGACTCCTTGCTTCTGTGTTCAAGGCTTAAATAATTAAAAAAAAAAAAGTTTAAATTCAATCAAGTAATGTGTTTAAAGATAACTGTAGTAATTAGATAGTTAGTATCCTTAAGAATACTCACTACATTAAATGGCTAATGGTTAGTATCAAGAATAAAAAGAATTAAGAATACTCACATTAAGAATATTCACAATACATTAACTCTGCATACAAGAATAAACTGGAATGGCAGACAAATTAAAGACAGAGCATCTAGGGTCACCTGGGTGGCTCAGTGGGTTAAGCCTCTGCCTTCAGGTTAGGTCTTGATCTCAGGGTCCTGGGATCAAGCCCCGAATCAGGCTTTCTGTTCAGCGGGGAGCCTGCTTCCTCCTCTCTCTCTGCCTGCCTCTCTGCCTACTTGTGATCTCTCTGTCAAATAAATAAAATCTTAAAAAAAAAAAAAAAAGAGCACCTATAGTCTCAAAAGTTTCAAAACCCAACTGTTCAACTTCAATATGAATAAAAACAATTCACCACTCTAAACTGCCTCTGAGTGCTTCAAGGTGGGTGCAAATACAAAGAGTCTTTTAATTCCTTTTATTTGTCAAAGACCATCAGGAATAAAATGTCAAAGAAATGCTCTACTTCTGAAAAATATGCATTACTTTTATTTAATCCTAATAAATATTTGAGTTATTTTCTGAAAATAATGTTTTTCCATGTTCTATTTAACAAGCTAAATGCCTAAAACATGGAAGCACCTGGGTGGTTCAGTGGGTTGAGCATCTGCCTTCATCCCAGGTCATGATCCCAGGGGCCCTGGGATCCAGTCCTGCATGGGGCTCCCTGCTCAGTGGGGAGTCTGCTTCTTCCTCTCTTCCTTCTGCCCTTACCCCCACTCATGCTCATGTTATCTCTCAAATAAAATCTTTAAAAA
Source organism: Taxidea taxus jeffersonii (assembly GCA_003697995.1). Lineage (NCBI taxonomy): Eukaryota > Metazoa > Chordata > Mammalia > Carnivora > Mustelidae > Taxidea > Taxidea taxus. Next base: position 4,180 of record ML111254.1, read on the forward strand.
AAAAAAACAAAAAGGCCTAAAACACAAAAGTTTAACTACAAAGAAAAAACCTTTTTCAAAATCTTTGGTTAGTTCTCGGTTTTATCTTGCATGTGATGTATGTGCAAAGGACATGTGATATCCAACTTAAGAAATGTATAGGCTAGATTCTTCATTTTAATTAATGAAGTACCTGGGTTGTTTTCTACCCTACTTTTTTTTTTAATATCTTATTTATTTGTCAGAGAGAGAGAGACAAACAGACAGACAGTGAGAGCACATGTGCACCAGCATGGGGAGCAGCAGGCAGAGGGTGAAGTAGGCTCTCTCCCGAGCAAGGAGCCTGATGCAGGACTCAATCTTGGGACCCTGGGATCATGAACTGAGCCAAAGGTAGATGCTCAACCAACTGAGCCACCCAGGAATCCCTTCTACCATATTCTTTATATTGTCGCTATGTTCTCTCCTTATGATTACAAGACCACAACTTTTATGTAAAATCACACAGACAGATTCATTTCTGAAAGTTTAAAGTTTACCCACATGTATGCACAAGTAATCAGAGCCTAGGACTATATTTTCTAAGTAATTACTATAATATAAAATATCAGTAGCTAAATTAAAAACTATTTTAAATCATTCTGCTTTTCAGAAATAAATTTCATATTACAAACACTAAAATTACTCCCAAATCCTGTATAAAAATTTAACTTACCAAAATACTCCTGAACAACCATCACACACAAAAGGAAGAAAATCTAAAATTGAGGGGAAAATGTTATATGCAGTGGTCAGTATCTGATTTTGACTTAGTTTTCTTAAACAAAAAGATCATTAAAGTACTGAACTACATCTATAGGAGAACTCTTCTTTTTGACCTATATCCTAGTGTAGGAAGTAGTGGTTAAATAAAAGCTATCACAACCTCAAGCACTCTGGGAATGACTGGATTATCAGGAGATTAAATGTTCTTTGTAGTAGTGTGCTAAATCAGAAGAAAGGAAAAAAAAACTACTGGGGTTTTTTGGATGCCCAGATTTATTATGTGTTGTTTCTGAGTACTGTATGCTGCAAAAATCCTGCATTTGAAGTGAAAATCCTAGGTTTCAATTCTGATTCCACAGTTTACTAACCTAGCAATGCTAAGCGAAGTGTTTAATAGTGAAGTTTTGGGGGAATGAGAAGATGATAGTGTAGGAGAATCCTAAGCTCATCTCCTCCCACAGACACACCAAGATAAAAGCTACACCTAAAAAACACCTGAAGACATGAAACAGACCTTCCATGCTTAATGCTACAGAGGGAGGACATACGGAAGGGTAGGAGGAGTGGAGACACAGCTGGGATCCAAACCTGCGGTAAGATTAGCCATAAACAGGGACACAAGCACAGAGAAGCTAGAGGATCAGAGCCCATACTAAGCACCCCAGCTACTGCGAACCTGCACTGGAAAGAGAAGTCCTCATAATATCAGGCTTTGAAAACCAGTGAGGCTAAACTTCACAAGCTTTTGAAATCAGCGGGGGTCACCTCCAGGTATTTAAAAATCTCTTAGAGCTGGAAGCAATAGTAAACAGAGTCCTCACGCTTAAAAAACTAGAATAAGTAACTGCTGACAACTAGCACAGAAACAGCAGTTTGAAAAACACCTGGGTATTCATGAAGGCAATTTATTTACTAATCTCAGAATGTGCGCTAGAGGGACAGGGTCCTCAGACTTCTCCAAGAACAGAAGTGCTGGAGGACACCATTTCTCTTTTCCTCTCCCAGGTTAGATAGCAGGGCCCTTTGAGAAACCAGCACTTACACTCTCCAACTACCTTGCTAGCAGGGTGCCTCTGTCCATGCATTTACCTGCCTTCCCATCCCATCCAATCTGCTCACCTCAGCAGACTCCCTCCAAAGTGGCTCCTCTCTGCCGTACCTCCAAGCAGTCCCAGTAGGGACCAGTGCCACTCCAAAGTGACTCCTGCCCTGGGGAAGTGAGGGATAACCCCACACACCAGCATGCCCAAAGTTCCAACAGCTTTTAACAGGCCACACAGGGAGAAAGCCCCACCATTCACTTGGACCATAGTGGCTGTGGCACACACCTAGTCTGAACGCTGGCTCAGCCACTTCCAAGCCCACCAAGGCCTCTCAACTGTGCAGGAACCAAATTCTGCCCAGTGTGCCCACAGCAAGCAAAGTAGGTCACTGCAGCCAATGGGGCTGAAGGCAAATGAGGCTCAGCCACAACAGTAGTGCGAATGCAGCCCACAGAGAAGACACCCCTGGAGCACCTGGTTCTGGTGACCAGGTGACATTGTACTACAAGCACCACAGGACCTCTTCAACACATGTACACTAACTTTCAAGACCAAGATACTGAGCTGATCTCCCAAATACATGGAAACTGAGTTACACAATATGAGAGAGAAATAGGTCCCAGAACAAAAAAATCACAGCAAAAGAGTTAAAAGAAACTGTGATAAACAATATACCCAATAATGAAAACAAGTAACAGTCACAAAGATATTCAGTGGACTTGATAAAAAAGTGGATGAAATTCAGAGAACTTCAACATAGGTATAGAAAATGTAAAACAGGACTAGTCAGAGATGAAGAATTTAATAGCTGCAATAAAAAACACACTAGAGAGAACAGATAAGGGGAGGCAGTGGAACAGATCAAAAATCCAGAAGACAGGATAATGAAAAGAAACCAAGCTGAAGAGTAAAAAGAAAAAAAAAAAAAATGAGAATAAGATAAGGGAAATCAGCATCATCAAGTATACTAACATTCACATTATACAAATCCCAGAAAAAGAGAGAGAGAAGGGGGAAGAAATCTTATCTGAGGAAGAAAACAAACATCCATATCCAAGAAGCAAAGAGAACCTCCAACAAGATGAACCCAAGGAGGTCCATACCAAGACACATAATAATTAACATGACAAAAAGTAATGAAAAAGAGGTAATTTTAGATTCGCCTGGGTGGCTCAGCTGGTTAAGCGTCTGACCCTTGATTTAAGCTCAGGTCACTATCTCAGTGTTATGAAATCAAGCTCTGCATTGGACTCCATGCTGGACGTGGAGCCTGTTTAATGTTCTCTCTCTTCTCCTTTTGCCTCTCCTACCCCCCTCCCAAAAGGGTAATTTTAAAAGCTGGAAGAAAAAACTAAAAAACAAACAGGTATAAACAAGGAAAACCCAATAAGGCTATTAGCTAACTTTTCAGCAGAAACTTTATAGGCCACAAGATAGTGGCATGATATATTTGCAGTATTGAAAGGAAAAAACTTGCAACCAAAAATACTCTACCCAGCAAGGTTATCATCCAGATAAACAAAACTTAGAGTTCATCACCATTACATGAGCTTTACACAAAACATTGAAGAGAATTCTGAGTAGAAAGAAAAGGCCCAAACTAGAAGAAATTTATGAAAGGAAAATATTACACAGGTAAGAGTAAACACATAAGGTAGTAGACAAAAATCACTTATAAAACCAGCATGGAGGTTAAAAAGCAGTAAAATGAATTGTATCTACGAAAATGAGTCAAATGATACACAAAATGATGTAAAATATGACATATACATACAACATGGGTGGGCGAATAAAAATACAATCCTTTTAGAACAGTGTTCAAGCTTAAGCAACCACATCAACTTAATATAAATTGCCATATGCATGTTATATATGAACCTCAAAATAACCACAAATCAAAAACCTATAAGAGATATATACAAATAAAGAGAAAGGAATCCAAGCGTAACACTAAAAGCCAGCAAACCACAAGAGGGCAAGAGAAGAAAAAACAAGTGAACTACAAAAACAGCCAAAAAACAAGTAACAAAATGGCAATAAGTACATACTATTCAATAATTACTTTAAGTGTAAATGGAGTAAATGCTCCAATCAAAAGATATAGGGCAACGAAGTGGATTAAAAAACAAGATCCATCTAGATGCTGCCTACAAGGGACTCTCCTCCAATCTGAAGGATACACATACAACTGGAAGTGAAGGGTTGGAAAAACATACCATGCAAATGGAAGCCAAAATACTTACAGCACACAAAATAGACTTCAAAACAAGCATGGGAGCAAGAGACAAGGAATGGCACTACATAATGATAAAAGGAACCCAACAAGAGCATAAAACAAGTATCTATATACCCAACATAAGAGTACTCAAAAACATAAAGCAATTACTAACAAAGGGAGAAACTGACAGCAATACAGTAACAGTGGGGCATTTTAACAACTCACTTGCATCAATGGATTAATCATCCAAACAGAAAATCAATATGGAAACAATGACTTTGAATGAAACATTAGACCAGATGGACTTAATACATATACAGAATATTCCATCCAAAAACAGCAGAATACATTCAAGTGGACATGGAACACTCTCTAAGACAGATAACCTATTAGGCCACAAAACTAGTCTCAATAAATTTAGGAAGACTAAAATCATTATCAAGCATCTTTTTTTTAACCACAAAGGTATCAAACTAGAAATTACAAGAAAAAAATCTGGAAAGAACATAAGATTCAATCATTTCACTACAGGGCATTAACCTAAAGAAAATGAAAACACTAATTCCAAAAGATATATGCATCCCTATGTTTACTGCAGCATTATTTTCAATAGCCAAGATATGGAAACAACTCAAGAGTCCAATGACAGATGGGTGGATAAAGATGCCTGGGTGGTGTAGTCAGTTAAGCCGATGCCTTCGGCTCAGGTCATGGTCCCAGCATCCTGGGATAGCCCGCATCAGCTCCTTAATCGGCAGGGAGCCTGCTTCTCTCTCCACCTCTGCCTGCCACTCTGCCTGCTTATGTGTGCTCACTCTCTCTCTCTCTCTCTCTCTCTCTGACAAATAAATAAATACAATCTTAAAAAAAAAAAAAGATGTGGTCCGTAAATATACTATAGAATAATACCATCAGCCATAAAAAAGAATGATATCTTGCCATTTGTGGCAACATGCATGAACTAGAGGGTATCATGCTAAGTGAAATAAGACAGAACAGACATACCATATGATTTCACTTTCATGTGGAACTTAAAACAGAAACAAACAAAAAAACTGACTCTTAAATACACAAAACTGCTGATTGCCAGAAGACAGGTAGGTGGGAGAATGGGTAAAACAGAAAAGGGATTAAGAGATACAAATTTCCAGTTATAAAATAATCAAGTCACAAATGAAAAGCATAAGGAATGTAGTCAATAATATTATAATAACATTGGATGGTGACAACGATGACTACTTTTATCATGGTAAGCACTGAGTAGTAAATGAATTGCTAAAATCTATATATTGTGCACCTGAAACTATACAGTCAAGTGAAGCTGGTATGTCCAATCGCACTTTTACAAAGTGAAAACAAAAGATACATTTTAGAGAAGACTACAGTTGTCCCCAAAAAGGTCTCAACCTATAGGGTACCTTAACCCAAACAGAAAGAGGTCCTATCATAACTGAAAGGGATCCCTGGATAATTGTGCTTGTAGGACCAGGGGGTCTGAATACAGTTCTTCTACCTCAGAAGTAGGCTAAGTGAACTGACACTGCTGTTCTGAGGTATGATACTGTGAGCATGTTGCATACCAAAAAAAGTATGCATTCATTTGTCAACAAGAGGAAACTGAAGCATATAATATTCTAACTTCTTTGTCTCTTTCAAACTGGAAAAATTGTACATGCTTGCTGTTTTGAAACTTGTGGTGATGAATTAGATATTAAATGCAAACCAAAAGGACCTAGAGGGAAGAGTTAAGATCAAGGTAGGAAACTGTATTTCTATCCATACAGAAGCTAAGTGAGATTTAGGATACTCACTTAATACCCTCTAAATCCTAACCCTCTCTCCACTACTCCAGAAGAGGTAAACCCTGGACTCATTTCATATACACTTATATTTTAAGAGATCCCTGAATTTGGCAGATACCACGGACTTAGTAATCAGGTATACCAGAGATAAACATAACTCATAGTCAAAATCAATTGGCTAAGCTTCTCTATGCGAGATCTCTATGAAAGGAAATACAGGTTTTCTGAATGGCTGGCGATGACAGCCAGTGGTAAAATATACACATAAAGACTGTAAATTAGAAGAACATAGAGGGTAGTGTGCCCTCCCCTCCCCCCGCCCACAGCAAGTATCACTAAACCATTGTGGCATTCCCAATAAAACTGGGCTAAATCTCGAAGTCCTCTTTTCACCGGGTACCTACAACCAGTAACTGAAGCTGCAATGAGAGATGAAACCTATTTGCCACCCTATGAAGTAACTGTCAACTGTGACAGCACACGTTTGAAGCAAAACCCAGATACCAAAGACTGAGCATTCTGTATCGCTCTAATGCTTTGGAAACTTCCCTGTCCAAGTGTAGAACATCTTAAAGCTTGTGCCACATTACCACTGGCTATTAGATTGGGCTCTCAGTTGACTGTAGAGAGAACATCGCCTTACTAATGCTCCAAAATGCACATTATCCTGAAAGCTTCTCTATGTAAAAGACTGTATTTTATACCCTCCTTTGTAGTTCCAGCACCAAAATTGATGCTTGGTAAATGTCTGTTGAGTCAACAATATTCAATCAAGGAATGGCAGAACTGAGTGAGCATAAAGATCAAGCTAAGGGCATTCTCACGAGAAGCCACGAAGACGGGTGAAAAACTGACCTCGCCGAACTCTATCTGACAGGTAAGTAACAGATTAAAAAGTCTGGAAAGTGGCTTGCCGAAGGTTGTTATAGTGGCGGGATCAGAGGGGAACACAGGTCTCCCGACATCAAAAAAGGAGTAGGAAGGACACAAGTTCTTGGCCAGGCAGAATCGGAAAACAAAGGGAACACTGCAAGGCATGTTTTCGGAAATTGCATGGTTCGCTTCTAAAGAGACCACAAGTCTCTTCCAAAGTCTCTCGGGCAAGAAAAAATACCAACACATCTCACTGCAGACCCAGGAGAGGCGAATCCACCCTGCCTCCTCAGACTTCACCCCGCCCCACCACTCCCCCTCACCCGCCACCACTATCCGTGAACTTAGTGGGACCCAGTCTACCATGCCCGCAGCTAAGAACTGCTAGATCACCTCGCTGCCGGCAATGCTCCACCTGACAGTGCTGTCCTACGTCCAATTCCGCCATCACTGCGCCGCAAAAGGCGGGGCTACGGCGCACGCGTGGCGCCTGCTGGGAATGTGGCGGGCCTCGGGGCGGAGCCCGCCGCTGGGCTGGTGCATCCACCGGAAGGAGTCAAGCAGTTGTGAGTGCGCGGCGCTGTGAATGTATATGCGATCCAGGAGTCTAATGAGGCGGCGCGAAGAAAAGGGTGTTGGTTTGTCTTCTTCTTGGGCAGACTTCACGTCCAGTCCTTAAGGAAATATCCAGTTATTCACCTGGAAGACTGTGCATGCTGAAGTTCCCTCCGTGCTGCAGCCCAAATCGGGGACGACCTCACAAGGATTGTCTTTTAATTGATGTAAATCTCCGAACCGGCACAGTGCTTGGTACAAGTATTTGCAATCAAGTGAAGAAGGACCTTACTCAATTCTCAATTCCGTATTTGTCCTGCACCATTGTTACTTAATAATAAAGTAAATACCTCTTGCAAGGGGATCATTAGGCTTGTGAAAAGTAAAGTTTTAAAAAAAATGTTTTTTAATTCGGGGGGAGGGAGAAGTCTGTAGTTCTTGAGGTCCCGAGTATGTACTGAACCGCGTTGAGTCCCTTGGTTTAGAGAGCCCCGTCTCATTTAAAACAACTCTCTGAAGAAAGCTTGTGATTCTTTTGGGAAGAAAGGGAGTCTCATGTACTTGATGAGCCACTTCGAAGGCACCAAGGAAATAGAGGCTCTTCTAGGTGGGGTACGAATGGATGTCATTCCATTGGTGTGACACTAGACACGACTCAGTGGGATGAGCGGCAATCAAAAACGTACTCATAAAAACAAAACGTACTCATGACATGAACTGGAAAAATACTCAATACCTTGTGTATAACCGGATCTATCTAAATCAATATTCATTAAGAAGGGGAAAGGGTGAGATTGGGAAACAGTTATTACTTCAAGGTTTGCTCCTGCATAAATCTGTTTAAGATTTTCATCTCAGACTTGCTTGGGTGCCTGGAGAAACTCTAGATTTTAGAGCTAGAAGCAACCTAAGATATCGTTTAGTTATGCCAGCATCAGTTTTGTTTTTGTTTTAAGATGAGAGAACAGGGTCACAGCATTTAAATGATTTGCCCAAATTAATGGAAGAGCCAGGACTAAAATTCAAGTATCAAAGACTTCCAGTATTCTTGAATTTAAGAATCATTTTTGTATGTTTCTTTTAGATTTTGTATGTTTCTTTTAGCTGGTTGAGTCAATGAATAGCAGGTTTTCTTGAGTTTTACTAAATGTTTAGAATGTCCTAAATCGGTGGCAGGTATTTTATCAGTCCAATCATAAAATTAAAATACTCTTATTTTTTCAGTTCACTTACCCTGGGAGTATAGAGAACATCAGATAATTAAAGTAGCCAAGATTGCAGCTGCTAGCTCTTTAATCTCTAGACTCCTTTGCCAGCTTCTCTTCTAGGTGCTACTTCAACGTGTTTCCCCTTAATTTTGTGTTTGGCCTGTTTATCAATTTACATCCTCATAGAAGTGAAATTCCCCTGGTTCCAAATGACTCCCATAACCATATTATTTGAGTACTTTCTCCCACACTGAAGGTCTCTATTTCTGTCTGTAGGCATATTCACTTGGTGTCATCTGTCATATAAAACTTAAGTTAAGGGACGCCTGGGTGGCTCAGTGGGTTAAGCCGCTGCCTTCGGCTCGGGTCATGATCCCAGTGTCCTGGGATCGAGTCCCACATCGGGCTCCCTGCTCGTCAGGGAGCCTGCTTCTCCCCTCCCCTCTCTGCCTGCCTCTCTGCCTACTTGTGTGATCTCTGTCTATCAAATAAATAAATAAAATCTTTAAAAAAAAAAAAAAACTTAAGTTAAAATGGGATGCTTTCTTAATCCTCCCTAACAAAGACAGTCTACCAAATTAGAAACCCTAAATTTACTCTTCACCACTCCATTCTTATTTCTCTCATGAAAGTAGCCATTAAACTCTATTGATTATTCCTCAGAAAGTTCTCAAACCTACACTCTTCAACTTCTCAGGTTATTTCCTCCCTCCAAAATTCACTTCCTTACCCAAGATCTTCTGATGGTTCTCCATAATTCACAAGATTAATTTAGTAAGGAAAAGCTTTATTGGCAAAGTTTTTCATGATCTCAGCCTCAGCAGTAACTACTTCCCCTCAAGCGCCCTACTCCAATAATTTCCTAAATGTATCTTCTGGTTCTTTCCTATGTACATGTCTTTCCTTTTCCCTTGAATGTGCTCTATACCAGTGTCTTCCAAGCTTTGAGAATAAGAATCAAGTGGGGTGCTTGTTAGTAAATACAGCTGCCCCTACCCCTCCCTGGTTCTAATTTAGAGGGTCTGGGATGCGTCCTGGCAAGCTAGATCTTTAACAAGTGCCCTTACATTCATTCTTATCAGATCAGTTTGAAAAACAGGTTTCTCTTTTACTCCACATTCAGAATATAATTCTCTTATCCTTTCAACTGGGAAAGCTTTGAGTCCTCCAAGACCTCAGGGCCCTGCTATGGTAGTAAACGCTCCGTACTCTCCTTACTAGCACTAATCAATCAATACTACAATTTACCGGACTAAAAACTTCAGTGGATTCTATTAGCTAGGAAATAAAATCTGCGCTCAAGTTACTTCAGCAAACCTACTCTAGATTTGATACAAAGTTGAATAAGACCTGGTCTCTGAACTCAAGGAGCTCACAAAGTCTAGGGAAGAATATCTCTGCTTGGCATTTAAAGTCTTTCAACTGGTTGCCCAGCCTACCTTTCTCACTGTCACTCCAAGGACTCTCCACAGTCTGTGCTCAGCATAGAACTCAGACCCTTAAAGGTGCAATTCCTCCTACTTGGAACGCTCTTTCGCTCTCCCATTTGAGCTGGTTGGTTTCTGCTTTTCCTCTAGCAGTCACCTCAAGTATCTTTTCCTTGGGAAATTTTTTGTTCTCCTGACTAGGGTGAATCCTGCTGTTATTGCATTCATTTGCATCTCCTTCAAAGAATTAGTCCCAGATTTGATCTTGTATTTGTATGATTATTTGATTGTCTCCCCATCTCAGCTGTAAGCTCCATGAGGACAAGAGTGTGGTTTTGTGATTATATAGTCACTGTAGAACTCTTTGTTATTAATATGTCTCCCTATGATTATGCAGTCTTCTGTAGATCTGTTATATCTCTGAATAACAGTTTATCTTGCATACCATATTCCACATTAAATCTTCGAACAACCTAAATTCAAACCTGAACAGTTATAACAGCTAAAATTCTTTGAGTACTGTTGAGTCTGTAATCAAAGGAGCGAGACTGATACAAAGGGAAGGTCAAGCAAAGCTTTATTTAGCGCCAAGCATCAAGAATCAAACTGAGCCGGGGCAGCTGGGTGGCTCAGTGGGTTAAGTCTCTGCCTTCAGCTCAGGTCATGATCCCAGGGTCCTGGGATCGAGCCCCACATCGGGCTCTCTGTTCGGCAGGGAGCCTGCTTCCTCCTCTCTCTCTGCCTGCCTCTCTGTCTACTTGTGATCTCTGTCTGTCAAATAAATAAATAAAATCTTTAAAAAAAAAAAAAGAATCAAACTGAGCCGCCAGGGCCCTCTCTTACAAAGAGGCGACCCCTCCGTGCCTTACAACTAACTTTCATAGAGCGAAGGCCATGTAGTTGGGCCTGGCCACACACAGGTGGCCAATGAGATTGTAACACACAAAAAAAGCTGCACAGTCACGCTAGGTCACACATAAGTGACCAATTGAATTACAATTTACCCTATAGTAGACATTTGAACTAGCCTATCACCTTGGTCAGAATTGGCACCCAAAAGGCGGGGCCCATACTCCTTGGTAGCTAGGGAGACAGTATACGTACGTGCCCCACTGATTGGATACCTCCACCTGGCCTGACCACCCTTGTATTTGGGCTTTGTTACCTGGGACTGGTTTCCCTGACTTGTTTTTAAGTAAGTCCCCTGTGTTGGGGGGGGGGGGACAGGGTCCATTTAAGTTTTACTGCATAAACAACAAAATGGCTGCTCAACCGAAATGGAGCCGTTTTGGCTAAATAGGCCCTTACAAGTACCTTATTATGTACTAGGCACGTACATGGATCATTTAATCTTAACACTTTTAGATATTGTTTCCCATTTCATAGAAATTATAAATTATAAAAATTACTCAACTCCTGCATCCTTGCCTCCATCAGAAACTGCTCTCCCTCTTCATCTCCTCACTGATTTAATTGATTATACTGACCAGCTATCTTCCTGGTGAATGTCATCAACCAATCTCTTAGTCTGGAATTCTTTCTCCTTTCCCCAAATTTATATGGCTATTTCCTGACCTTTCAGCTCTCAAAAGAGGCTTTTACGATCTGTCCCCCCCGCCTCCAGTTTCCCATTGTTGCTGCAACAAATAATTTTAAACACCGTCAATTTGTTTTTTAAAGATTTATTTGACAGAGATCACAAGTAGGCAGAGAAAGACCAAGAAGCAGGCTCCCTGCCGAGCAGAGAGCCGGATGCGGGGCTCGATCCCAGGACCCTGGGATCATGACCTGAGCCGAAGGCAGAGGCTTTAACCCACTGAGCCACCCAGGCACCCACACCGTCAATTTTTTATATTACCTTACCTGAGGTCAGAAGTCGTAAAACCCATGTGTTGGCATGGCTGTATTCCTTCTGAAAGTTCAAAGGGAGAATCCAATTTCTTGTCTTTTTCAGCTTCTAAAAACCACCTGTGTTCCTTGGCTCAATGACAACTCCTTCTTCCATCTTCAAGGAGGACAAAATGAAATCCTTGAATATCTGTGCTCCTGGCCTTCTCCATGCTTCCCCACTCCCATCAACCTCCTTCTCTTGCTCTGACCCTTCTGCCTTCCCCCTCTTAAGAAGCCTTGTGGTTACATTGAGCCCACCTGGATATTTCAGGCTACTTTCCCCATCCCAAGAGCCTTAATTCAATTACATCTGCAAAATCCCTTTTGACATATAAAGAAACAGTTACAGGTTTCAGGCAATGATGTTAGCTAACTGAATTTAAATATAAATAAATAAAATGCTTTTGTGGGGGTTGTAGGTCAATGTTGACTTGTTCATTTGCTGATTCAGTAGACATATTTTTTGAGGCCTCACCATGTTTCAGTTCCAGGAAGTATGAGAATGTATATTGGAGTAGGTAAAATAATGGTCCCATAAAGTTGTCCACATTCTAATCCCTGAAACCTATGACTGTTTCTTCCCCCATTCACCTGTTCTCTCTCTCTCTCACTCTCAAATAAATAGATATATCTTTTTAAAAAAAAAAAAAAGGTAAGGGAAGGCAACAGCATAGTGAAGAATGAGAAACAGCATTCTGTAAAAGGGCATTTATAATGCTTAGGGCTTAATCAGCAGAGTTGAGGAAAGATGTGAAGCAATGAAAACCCCATCATCAATACCATGACCACTATTATCATAGCAGCCAGTGTGCATGGGTGTGTTTAGAAAGCACCACCTTTTTAGCAGCAGCTTGTTTCAGAAGGAAACTTTGTTACATTTTCATAAGTAATTACTTTTTAGAGGGATAATTTAGTTGTCTTGATAAGTATACATAAAACTATTTTGAAACGATGACTTAGATTGTGTCTGGGCACAAACTGGATATTCACATGTAATTAATTAGCTGTAAAGTTTTCTTTGGTTTTGTTTTTGTTTTTGTTTTTTACATTCATGGAGCTTTATTTTTCCCGCAAAACAAATCTGGACTTCCAAGCTTGGCACATCAGCATTTTTGCCCCTCAGACCCAGATGCAGAGTAATTTTTTCTTTTTTGCCCTTTTTTAGTTTTTTTCCCTGTGAGCTCCACGGGGCTGAGACCAAGAGTCAGACCATTAACCAACTGAGCCACCCAGGCACCCTGGGAACCATTTCTTATTAAACACCTCTACCCCTCAGGCAGAGATGCGGGGAAGGGAAAACCCCTCTACATTAGCCTGCAGGGTGCTAATTATAAGATCTTTTTGATGTGTAGGGGCGCGTGGGGGGCTTAGTCGGTTAAGTGTCAGACTTCGGCTAAGATCATGATCTCAGGGTCCTGGGATCAAGCCCCTGAATTGAGCTCCATGCTCGCAGGGGGGGTCTGCCTTTCCCCCTTTCTCTGCCCCTTGCCCTACTTGTGTTCTCTTTCTTTCTCAAATAGTCTTTTAAAAAGGTTTTTTTTGATGTGTAATAACACCTATTATTAAGTTTACTCCTTGAAATTCTCACCAATAAAAGGAATCAAATATTTTAATATGTGGATTAGTTTCTAGAGAATACATTTTTAAAATATGAGAAAGTGGTTACCTCCTTCTCAAGTGCTAGGTGCAACATCTGTCCAAAGTTTTTTTCCATTGCCCCAACTAACATCGCCAGAAATTTTGTGAGAACCTCTGCATACTGGCCTCAGAGATTTAAAGCTTCAAAGTATAGGTTTCTCTTCTGCATCAGAATGATAACACAGATTACTGGATCTAGAAAATGTGCTTTTCAATATTTTAATATTTTATAGCACCATTTGAATATTTTATCACATATGTTGTATTTCTTCATTCACTTATTCAACAAATATTGATATAAAGCCTTTGATGTGCCAGGATCTGTTCTAGAAATTGAGAATACACTGGTAAACAAAGCGAATAAAGATCCCTGCTCTTGGGGTGCCTGGGTGGCTCAGTGTGTTAAGCCTCTACCTTAGGCTCCGGTCATGATCTCAGGGTCCTGGGATCAAGCCCCACATCTGGCTCTCCACTCATGGGGGAGCCTGCTTCCCCCCTCCCCCCGCCTGCCTCTCTGCCTACTTGTGATCTCTGTCTGCCAAATAAATAAATAAAATCTTTAAAAAAAAAATCCCTGCTCTCATGTAGAGCATTCTCGTGGGGAAAGGCATGGAAACTAAGCATATAACAAAGCCAAAACAACATATGATAGATGGTGGTAAGTGCTATGAGAAAAATAAAGCTGGGAAAGTGAGTAGGAGTGCTGCAGGAGTAGGAGGGTGGGAAGAGAGGCATGCAACCTTAAGTAGGGTGGAGCAAGAGGGCGAGACCTAAATCAAGGCCTACAGAACCTGAAGAACTGAATAACATGGGTATCTGGGATAGGTTTTGAGGCAGAAGAGTGGTGCAAAGGCTCTGCTGTAGCGAGAATGTGCCTGGTGAATTCCAGTCAGTATGGGGAGGCCAGTGTAACTGGAGCAGAGTGGACGTTGGGGTTGGGGGGGTGTGGTAGAATGGCTGAATAAGTGGGCAGGGAGGTCCTGGTGATGTGACAGTAGGGGGTCAGTAGCACTCCCTATATAGACTTGAAGACATTGTGAAAGGCTTGGCTTTTTACTGAAGTGAGGTGGGAAGTCAGCTGGGGGTGAGGAGGCTGACCGAGGCTCACTCTGGCTGCTTTATAGGGAAATAGATGACCACAGGAAGGTCAGCTGGAAGTCTGTGATACCTAGCTGAGAGATGAGAGTGGCTGAGAGCAGGATGGTAGCAGTGTTGGTGGTGGCGTGGTCAGGTTTCTGTGGGAGTTCAGCACACGGGTTTGCTGATGGATTAGATGGGGGTCAGAGAAAGAGAAGTGTGAAGGATGACCCCAGGGCTTTTGGCCTGAGCAAAAGGAAGGCATTATTATTTGAGAAGGAAAGGAGCTGAATTAGAAACTTGTGTGTTCCTCAATGAGGTACAATATTTCATGTGATTGCACTCAGGCAGAAGGAAATTTTGGAGGTAAAGGAAGGTGTAAGAATCAACTTTGGGGGACGCCTGGGTGGCTCAGTTGGTTGGGCGGCTGCCTTCGGCTCAGGTCATGATCCCAGCGTCCTGGGATCGAGTCCCACATCGGGCTCCTTGCTCAGCAGGGAGCCTGCTCCTCCCTCTGCCTCTGCCTGTCTATCTGTCTGCCTGTGCTCGCTCTCTCCCTCTCTCTAACTAATAAAAAAAAAAAAAAATCGTAAAAAAAAAAAAAAAGAATCAACTTTGGGTAGATTATGAATAAAGGTGATAGTGAGGTAGAGAGCTACATCTCATGTTATATTAATTAAGTGGTTGGTATAGAAAACATTCTACAGCCAAATCTGATAACTCTTAGATTCTGTAACTTCTTTCTGATCAAGGATAGGCAGAGATATGCGAAAACATGCATAAATACCTATGCAGGCAAAACTGAGTCACAGGCACCCTATCTCTTCATTATAAATGAGGGCAATAAAAGTTATTTTTGCGGGGTGCCTGGGTGGCTCAGTGGGTTAAAGCCTCTGCCTTCAGCTCAGGTCTTGATCTCAGGGTCCTAGGATCGAGCCCGGAATGGGGCTCTCTGCTCAGCAAGGAGCCTGCTTCCCTTCCTCTCTCTGCCTGCCTCTCTGCCTACTTGTGATCTCTATCTGTCAAGTAAATAAAATAAAATATTAAAAAAATACAAAAAAGTTATTTTTGCAAAACTATTATTTTTTCATCAGGGCTACTTTTGTACTCATTATTGTGATTATTATGTACAATGAATATTTGGTTCTAAGAAACAAAAGGAACTGCTGATGAAAAGAATGTGTACATGCTTGTTGAGCTGCTTAATAAATAACTATTTGATGATGATTCTGCAGTATGTTTAAAGGGTAATTCTTCTTCTGTTGCTTTAGAGAATTCATTTGGCATTCTAAAAATGGATGTAATTTCAAGCAGTGGCCAAAATGTATCAATTAGCCTGACATCTAGGTCTTTTTAACAGATCTATAAATTTCCAATTTCCTTTGCCATCTTAACCATGGTAAATCATCCTGAACAAGATCAGTCTTTTGAACAACAGCCTCCTTATTAACTGAGATCAATTGAGATTAGAAAATGAAAAATACACCAGATGCTGAGAACTCTTTATGAAACCACATTGGTAGGATGAGTATTGAATGAAGATAAATGTGTTATTTTCTGCTTCTACATCATCGATTTAAAAATTTATTCTCTATATCCCATTGTTGGATTAAACACTAATATATATTTGGATGGTTTCCTTGCTTATAAGTTGTTATATTTTCCCTATTGAGGTTATGTATTAATGAAAGGGAATTATTTTTAATTCAAATGTATCATGCTTTGCACACCACATGCATTTCTGCACATTAAGTTGGTTAAAATTGATTTTTTATTGAATTATAAATTAATGACTAAATCCTTTGTTTTAATTTCTGGTTGATTTTTATTTGCTCTTTGGATAAAATACATGATGCTCGGGACGCCTGGGTGGCTCAGTTGGTTAAGCGGCTGCCTTCGGCTCAGGTCATGATCCCAGCGTCCTGGGATCGAGTCCCGCATGGGGCTCCTTGCTTGGCATGAGCCTGCTTCTCCCTCTGCCTGCCACTCTGTCTACCTGTGCTCGCTCCTGCACTCTCTCTCTATCTGACAAATAAATAAAAAAAAAATAAAAAAAAATACATGATGCTTTGCCCACCATGTGGACACTATGTGATCAGGACTCTGCCTACTCTTAAGGGCAGTCTTACAGCTCTGTCTTCCGTCTCCAAACCCCATCTACCCTGGACTTCTTTTAAATCCTAATATTTCACACTCAATATTTTTGCACATATTGTCTAAAATTTTAGTTCTTTAGCACTGCCTGCCTTATTACTTTCTTAATTAATGAATTGCCTGTCTTCCCTTAACTAAAAAGTAGCCTCCAAAAAATACATGGATTTTAGTCTTTTTTCTTCACTGCTGAATCTCTAGCATCTAGAATTGTGTTGGATATATAACATGCACTGAGATAAGATGATGAATGAATGAATGATTCCTCATCCTGGAATACCAATTTCCCATCTCTACATCTGGGTAACTTCTATTTGTCATCTGAATTCCAGCTTAAATGTCACTTTTTCAGGCCAACTTTTTAAAAAAATTTATTTTATCATGTTTAGTTAGCCAAAATATAATACATCATCACTTTTGATGTAGTGTTCAACGATTCATTAGTTGTGTATAATACCCATTGCTCATCACAACACGCGCCCTCTTAAATACCCATCACCTGGTCACCATCCTCCTACCCGCCCCCCTTCTGTAATCCTCAATATGTTTCCCAGAATCCAGAGTCTCTCGTGGTTTGTCTCCCTCTCTGATTTCTTCCCATTCAGTTTTCCCTCCCTTTCCCTGTGGCCCTCCATGCTATTCCTTATGTTTCACATATGAGTGAAACCATATGATAATTGTCTTTCTCTGCTTGACTTATTTCACATAGCCTGATCTCCTCCAGTTCCATCCATGTTGATGCAAATGGTAGGTATTCTTCCTTTCTGATGGCTGAGTAATATTCCATTGTATATGTGAACCACATCTTCTTTATCCATTGATCTGTTAAAGGACATCTTAACTACTTCCACAGTTTGGCTCTTGTGGACCCCTAAGACAAGATCAGCTTTCTTTTATTATTTGTTCTCACAGTTCTCAGTATTTCTGAGTTCTTCATAGAACTTACTATAATTTTAACTTATGAAGTCTACTTCTTGTGAGATAATTTGCTTAACTCCTATATTCTCCCCTAAACTATAAAATAACTCTATCTTTTTCCTTAAAAGAAAGATTTTATTTATTTATTTGAGAGAGAGAGAGAAAGCACAAGAGCAGGGTGAGGTGTAGAGGGAGAAGCTAAGGAGGGAGTCTGATGTGTGGTTCAATCCCAGGACTCTGGGATCATCACCTGAGCTGAAGACAGATGCTTAACCAACCCAGCCACCCAGGAACCCCTCTATCTTGTCCTTAATAGTCTATCCAACATCTAGCATAATGCCTGGGACAAAGGAATGCCCAATGCTCAATAAATATCTGTTAAATGAAAACGTGGATGGAAGGATGGGTAAGCAATCCTCATTATAACTTTCAGTTCTCTGTTCTACTTGTTCAATGTTCTACCAACAAAAAAAGAGTCGTTAGTGACCCACAAAAGAATGTGTTGCTATACTGGAGAAGTTCTTATTTAAATATACCCCTCAATGAATTCAGTAATGCTTGGAGGATCCCTTAATGTTAATGCCTCATACCAGGCTCTTCATCCCCCACTTTATTTAATTAAATAAGTACTTAATGGGTTTCTCCTTTGGACCAAGCCATATAGAGGGAAAGAAAATCATGTAAATAAGGAGAAGACCATATGCTTAAAATAGAAAGATCTCTTACCCTCTAAATGGCTGTGTGAGCTTGGCAAAGTTACCAGTTGAGCCTTTGGCTCCTTATCTGCCAAATAGAAATACCAATATCTATTTTGTGTGGCTTATGTGGGGGTTATTAATGATGTAGGCAATGTGTCTGCCACATAGTAAGTGCTCAAAAGATGGCAGTTGTTACTGCTATCACTAGAAGGTAAGCTCCTAGAAGGCAGATTATACTTGCATTTCTAGTATTTTATATACAGAATACTCTTCATAAAGATTAGTTAAACTAATCAGCAATGGGAACCATAGCAGAATATGTGCTCCTTCTGAACTCCCATGGGGCTTAAAAGCTAAGCAAGAAAGTAAATTCCAAGACAGATTCACGAAATATTTAGATAACAATGAAGCACAGTACTTACTATAGTTTATGATACATATGAGATTATAGTAACATATGCATTCTAGACCATTAGCGCCTTACAAGGCCAGGCAGGAAATGATCAGAGGTGGCTGGCTGGAGTTATTGGGAAATGACAAGTTCACATGTTTGTGTGTGTAAGATCTATACCAGTGAGCCTCCTGTGAAAATATTCTATTTCTTTGTCAAAATTGATGCTGGCTACACCATTGTTGGATAAAATGGATCAACCTGCTGCTTCTGTGTTACTATAATGGCAGACAAAATTGGGTTATTGACCTTGGGTAGCACGGTGTCTTTGTTACAGTAGTGGCTGCTTTTCCCCCTCTAACAATCAGAGGTTGGCTAACATCTCAAATAGGTTCTGATGATGTTGGGTAATGTTCCTCAATATTTGGTGTATTATGTAGGAGTATATACTGGCCCTTCAAAACTAGAACATAGGCTCAAATCCATTTTCCATGTCTTTGTAGCAGGCTCAGCACCGGTTTTCAGTCGTATCCATCATCCATAATCATTACCTGCGGCTGTCCTTTCATCTTACCAAACTATCTGCTTGCAGCTCTAACAGAGCTGAGATGGTGAGCATGAAGAGAATGCTTCTTTTTCTAGGATGCACTCTCCTTTTTGTTCTTAGGTGTCTTTCTAAAGATATTTACAAACACAGGGGCACTCCATTAAAGGTTTTTGATACACCAACATTCACACTGAAAGCTTCAGATACCTAGTTACAGAACTGAGTGCAGCAATCACATTCAGTCCTGACATTAGGAAAAGAGGAGAATACCATCTTTCACCCACTTCAAACCATGTGAGGGTGATCTAGAATCGATCCGTGCCAACTGGCCGCCAGGCACACTTCAGCTTGCCCAGAGTCTGCATCTGCGGAGACAAGCCCAGTCAGACCAGCCCCAGGCCTGCTTCAGAGTGAAGGGCCTGGAAGCCCTTGCCTCGAACACCCTGTACACCCACAGGAACATACCCGAATACTCTTACTCACAGGGACAGAGACCTGAATACAGAAACATCGTGCTCGCACACATTCGCAAGTAAAAACACATGTGTAGGATGAAGGTTTGTTTGTTTCTCTGTCTGTTTGTTTGTTTAACTTAATCGGGGTCGGTTAATCTCACTTTCGGGACTCACAGGAGACCCCCGGAAAATCGGTTCGCTTTTCTCTGAGCCATTCGCAAACCAGTCAGTCCTTCAATCCTGGGCGTGTCTTCCGTGTGGATCAAGCAGCAACTCTGTAGCAGTCGCGTAGATCTTTTCAACTCTTTCCCCTGCTCTCCTTTAACTCCCGGAGGGCCCCGTGGCGCCGGCCGGGACCGGCACGTCCGACCCGACTCCAGTGCCCTCCCCGCCCCAGCCGCGCCGAGAGGCGGGGCGCAGCCGGCCGCCAGGAAATGCCCAGGAGTCTGTGTCACCTGCCCCCGAGGACTTGTTGATTCCCTGGAGCGCTGCCTTCTAGCTCAGGGCGCCCCCCCGAGACCTGAGGACCGCCTCGCTTATCTGTTCCCCCGCGCGGCCGGGGGAGCTGCTGAGACACTCCCGGGACCGCTCGCCCCTCTGATCCACAGCCATGAGCAAGTTGGGCAAGTTCTTTAAGGGGGGAGGCTCTTCGAAAAGCCGAGCCGCTCCCAGCCCCCAGGAGGCCCTGGCCCGACTTCGGGAGACCGAGGAGATGCTGAGCAAGAAACAAGAGTACCTGGAAAATCGAATCCAGAGGGAACTCATCCTGGCCAAGAAGCACGGCACGCAGAATAAGCGAGGTAGGCTCGGGGTCTGGCGGCACGAGTCAGCTCTCACCCTTAGGCCTCCAGCTCTTTCCTTGGGGGCAATCCGGCCCACAGCACCTGTTCCCCAGGAGGCCAGATGTACTCCCACAGCCTTTCTAGGAACTGGTATTGACCCCCAGGGCCAAAACTCTCCAGTCAGCTGAGCGAGGCACAATCCTGGATGGCAAAATGTTAGGGAGTTCCAAAGAAGACCAACAAAAAAAAAGCTCAGAATTAATGTAAAAAACAAAGCAAAAAAAAAAAAAAAAAAAAAAAACCCAAACCCAAACCCAAACCAAACAAACAAAAAAGATGATGAACAAAATATCAAAATTTTAAACAAAGACAATTGGTATTATTGATATTTTTTTTCTTTTTACCTCTGGCTCTTATGACGTTCTACAAGGCACTTTTTTACTTTCTTAAAAAAAAAGTGATATTTTGTCCATTGTGAATTTTGTTGCATTAATTTTGAATTATAAAAGTATTGCATTAAAATATTATTTATCTTGATTACTGACTTTTTTTGCCCCTCCTTACATTTTACTCCTGTCTTACCTTATCCTAGTCCAGCCCTGCTGGCCTCAAATATCAAGTTTTCTGTTGTGTGTTTATGTATATTGAATCACACATTTTAACTTGCCTGGAAATCTTCTGTGAAATGTATTCTGGTATGTTCTGGTTTGCCTTGATCCTAAGCCGTTGAAGAGTTTAGTTGGCTGTTCTGCAGTTGAGATATTATTTAAAAAAACAACTAAACTAAATATTATATTTCCTATCACTGGTTTTTACCACACAAAGGACTTTGAACCAGTAATGATTCTTGGTGCTCCTGTCGCACCTTGACCCCTTTGTTATTTTCCAGAGTTAATTGGTTTCTTCAGTGTACTACTTTCTTTATAGAGAATAGATGTAAACAACACAGTGACACATAAAAGCCCGGGGAGAGGTTAAAGTGATTTGGTCTTGTAACACCAGAAATAAAAGTGGTTTTGTAATGGCAGACTCATAAATAGAAGCGGCAGTCCAGGACTCTGCCCACCACCTAACCCTGAACTTGCATCCACAAGTCAGACTTCTTTAGTTATAACAAAGCTTTGAGAAGATTTACTTAGCCCTAAATGATGCTGCCATTGTTTAATGCAGGAAAGGAATAATGCCTTTTTGAGTTGGCCTTGAAAACCCTGCCACTTCCCATAAAAATGTGACTGATACATTTGTGTTCACTTACTACCAACGATAAAAAGGCCAAGTTTCATTTTTCTCTGCTGCTGCTCTGCTATGATAGTCTAGCCTGTTTTAGAGTTAAATGCTGGTTTCTATTTTTACCTTTTGTCTGAAAATATTTTGGGAAGCTATTTAATGGCAATTTCTAAAGAGATACCATGCTATTATGGCCTGCTAAAAAGTCATGGCCAGTTCTGTTTCTCTGTTCTTTCTCTTCTGTTTGATATGCACTCTGAAATTTGCATAATGTCTGTCAAGGGCTGTCTGTCATCCTTTTGTGTCCATATATCCCTTTATCTACAGTGGTTGCTCACTAAATACTGGTTTAAAAAATCTTAAAAATTGAACATCTGCTTCTAGGAAGTGGTAAAAATGTAGATTTGCTTTCAGAAGACAAAAATGTAAGGTAATATACATTTTATTGATTTTTTTTCAGAAGTGTTCCCAATTGGTAATGCACTAAAGTATACTACAAATTGGCTTTATTAAGACCCTCCCCCCAATATTAAAGACAACATTAATTAAGAGCATCAATCTAACTTCCTTAAGTCAGAGAAGTAACATGTATGTATCATGTGCAAATAACCAATTGGGGTTAGAAAAACCACTTGTTCTTTATCGTTTATCCTTGGGTATTAGCCCAGGCCAGGTTCTACAGTGGTTCTAGGAGAAGAAGGAGGCTAGTTAGCATGAGTTCATCTGCACTCTAAACTATGGAAAGAATTCAATCACAGGCCCATGTATTAGAAACCTTGTCAATATCAGCATTTTCCAAATAAATCATATAGCTTCATGTACAGATAGTTTCTGTTTTCCATTAGCTACCAAGAAATATTTTCACATACACAGTGTAATCAGGCCCAATATAGTTAGTACAAAATACACAAGGCTGTATATTATACAAGACTGTATATTGTGCTATAAGGGCTGTAATTTATAATCTGAATGACACAATGTATGTGTAGTTAAAATTTTACTTCTAGACATGGTTGGTCAGCTAGCATGCTGCCAAGAATAATAGGTCGAATGGCCAGCTAGCATTGTATCAGAAAGAGCCACACTCCTGGCCATTACAAATTCCTTAGTGATCTATTTCTTTACAACAACAGAAGCTTTGACAGCATTCTGAATGTAAAAAATGGGACATTGGCTAAAATAGTCTAGAGACACCCCCTTGCTTCCCATGGCCCAACAGGCAATAAGAATCTACTAGGTGTATAATGAACTTAACATTAGAAGGGTTGTGAGGCTTGATCTCAGATGAGCACCAAGTCCAGTTCTTGGTTGGGGTGTATTTCTGATAGAGGGCACCTCCCACAGGACTCAGCACCCTACAGGGCACATTGTTGCCTTGAGTGAGCTTTTTATATGGGGTGTATCAGAGCCCCTGAAAGGACAAGTCAGGACTTTATTGAGCTAATGGAACAAGCTAACAAACTGTTTTTGCTTGCCAGTGTATGTTTGGTTACACAGAATTTAGTCTGAAACCTGCTCTCATTGTATCTCATACCAAGTTGTGCAGGCATAGCTAATTCTTCTCAACTCAGACTTCTTTGGTAGTTACTGTAATCTACTAAAAAGAACCAAATTGGTTTTGCAACACCTATGATATTCAAGGCTCTGTTGATCTAAAAGATTAACACTTGGAGCAAGATTTATAATTTGGTTAAAAATTTTGGAGGTTGGTGAGGGTGGAGATGGGGTAACTGGGTGATGAGCATTAAAGGGGCACTTGATGGAATGAGCGCTGAGTATTATATGTGACTGATGAATCACTCTACCTCTGAAACCAATAAAAAATTTTTTTCTAGGGGCACCTGGATGGCTCACTGGGTTAAAGCTTCTGCTTTCGGCTCAGGTCATGGTCTCAGGGTCCTGGGATGGAGCCCCACATTGGGTTCTCTGCTCAGCAGGGAGCCTGCTCCGCTTCCCCCACCTCTCCGCCCGCCTCTGCCTGCCTCTCTGCCTACTTGTGATCTCTCTCTCTCTCTGTCAAATAAATAAATAAAATCCTTATTTTTATTTATTTATTTTTAAAGATTTTATTTATTTATTTGACAGACAGAGATCATAAGTAGGCAGAGAGACAGGCGGGGCGGGGGAAGCAGGCTCCCCACCTAGCAGAGAGCCCCATGTGGGGCTCCATCCGAGGACCCTGGGATCCCGACCTGAGCAGAAGACAGAGGCTTTAGCCCACTGAGCCACCCAGGTGCCCCGATAAATAAAATCTTTATAAATTTTTTTTTCTAGTAGCCATATTAGAAAAACAAAAAAAGAAAAAAAAATCGGAGGTTGGAGATTCTTTAATGCAGTTTATGTAGATTACCCTGCTTTACAACGGGTCATCTGCTTTGTGGAAAAGCAAACTTTTTATAAACCGTTTAGTTTTTTTCTCTTGAGTGCTGTCATCAAGAGCAGTTTTCAATCCCGGCTGTATATTAAGTCACCCTGCTGCCGGGTTCCACTCCCATAGATTCTGATATAAATGATGGGAGTGAGGCTCAGGCATCATTACTTTTTAAAAGGTGCCCCCAGGGAGTGCCTGGGTGGCTCAGTCTGCCTTTGGCCCAGGTCATGATCCCAGGGTCCTTGGATCTAGTCCTGCATTGCACTGGGCTTCCTGCTCAGCGGGGAGCCTGCTTCTCCCTCTACTGCCCCCCCACCTACCGCCATGATCTCGCTCTCTCACTTTCTTTCTTTCAAATAAATAAAACATTGAAAAACTAAATAAAAATAATATCACTAGGAGATGGCCATAGTTATATTTTGTTTAAATATAATGTCCTGATCCAGTTTTTACACATTTGATAGGAAGTAATTTAGTGTTGTAGTCAGGAGCCTCAGCTTCAAAGCAGACAGACCTGGGATTGATTCCTAGCCTTTCCCTATTGCTTAGACGTTGTGTGGCTTCAGACTGCTTACTAGGCCCATCTAATTCTCAATTCCCTCATCTGCATAATTGTGAGGATAAGATTGATCCTCAGAGTTGTCTGGATTAATGACATTATTGTATAAAGCTCTTAGTTCAGAGCTCTATAAATATCAGCCATTGTAATAACAGTATTTTCTTTTTCAGCTAAAATTGAATTCCTAGGGCACCTGGGTGGCTCAGTGGGTTAAAGCCTCTGCTTTCGGCTCAGGTCATGGTCCCAGGGTCCTGGGATCGAGCCCCACATCGGGCTCTCTGCTCAGCGGGGAGCCTGCTTCCCTCTCTCTCTCTCTCTGCCTGCCTCTCTGCCTACTTGTGAAGTCTGTCAAATAAATAAATAAAATCTTAAAAAAAAAAAAAGCATCTGCCTTCGGCTCAGGTCATGATCTCAGGGTCCTGGGATCGAGCCCCGCATCAGGCTTTCTGCTCAGCCGGGAGCCCGCTTCTCCCCCTCTCTCTGCCTGCCTCTCTGCCTACTTGTGATCTCTATGTGTTAAATAAATAAATAAAATCTTAAAAAAAAATTGACTTCCTCCTAAATTCCATTTACTAGTTCAAATTTTGTCTTCTGGAATAACAGAATAAATCTACTCCACCTGTTATGTGAAGACCTTTCACATATTTGAGGACAATAGTCATTTCTTTGTGTCTCCTGTTCTGTGACCTCAGTCACCTCTCAATTACCCCTTACTGTGCTGAGGTTTGCTTCCCAGGGCTGGGTCTAGGAGGAGGTGAGAGAGACCCCTAACATACACTTGTGTGACCCTGAGAGTGATTGTCCTCTTAAATTTACACCCTAGGTGTCTCTGTTATTTACTTTGTCCTAGGCTGAGCAGGAACATCAAATATATAATTACATGGAGAGGGATGGATCCAGAATGGGTTACCCATAGGCCTTAGGCTATGGGAAGTGGGCTGAGAGAGATGAAAGTTTGATTGAGACCAGGAAGGAATGAATTTGGCCACAACCCCTCCTCAGTATCATTACTCGAGATTCAGGCGAAACCTGACAGCTGAAGCCCTTCCACCTCTTCATCAGGTATCTGATGAATGAGACCCTAAGGCAGAGTCTTTTATTGGAGTAAGCCAGCTCACTCTGAAGCCTGGGATTTTTTTTTTTTTTTTTTTTGCGGGGGTGGGGGAGGCTAAATTTGTTTTCAGAGTCATGACGCAAGCTTGGTCTTCCTTGGGGTTGGGGGTGTGACCATGATCCTATTGATTTAGCCTGGACTCTTAAGATTGCTTTTTACTATAGTCGTCGCAGAGCTAAATTCTGCAGTCTCAGACACTGGGGACAAGAAGGATTTCTGTATGAAAAGAATCACATCTGTGTCAGCTGTGTATCAGCTTTGCACCAAAGTGGTGAGGGCAAAGCATGCGTGGCTCAGGTAATATGAGACTAATGCAGAAGGCCCTGGTGGATGGGAGCTCCCTTGGGAGATATCACTACCTGGTGACCTCGTTTCTTAAGAGAGTTTCTCAGATAGGGCCCTCAGATCACCTGCAAGTGAATTCCTTGAGGGTGTTTGTTATAATGTACACTCACAGAGACCCCCTCAAAATTCTAACATAGTGGTTTAAATGTAGGGCCCAGAAATCTGGACTTGGAACGGATAACACAGTGATTCTGATGTCCACTACAGCTTGGGAAACTGAAGAGGCATTTAGTATTCCATGAACAGCTAAACTGGCGACCTCTACCCTCTAGTGTTTTTTTCCCTCCCCGTGCCTCTTGTTGCTTTCTTCCTCCTCCATCTCTCAGAGACCCAGATGAGCACTATCTATCCCCCTTCCTTCTGTTTCCTGCTGAAGACACATTTCTGAAGCTCCTGACAGATTCTCTGTAGCCAGCCTGAATCACTTTTCTTGATGGAAGTTTACATGGTACTGCAACTCCGAGTTCTCCAGTATTCAAATTACAAGCAAGCGTCATCATAGAGGGTTTGCTTGCCTCCAATTGTCTGATTTTTAAAAATATTTTATTTATTTGAGACAGAAAGAGAGTATGTGTGTGTGTGAGAGAGAGAGAGCACAAGCAGGGGGAGGGGGACTCCCTACAAGCAGGGAGCCTGTACGGGTCTGGATCCAGGGACTCTGGGATCATGACCTGAGCCAAAGGCAAACACTTAACCAACTGAGCCACCCAGGTACCCCTGATTATCTGATTATTTTGTACCATACTCTGTGTATTCTGGAGCCAGAGAAAAGAAAGAGTTGTGATTTTTTTTTTGTTTTTGATTGTTGTTGTTTTTAAAGATTTTATTTATTTGTCAGAAAGAGAGAGAGCACAAGCAGGGGGAGCGGCATGCAGAGAGAGAAGCAGGCTCCCTTCGAGGAGACTGATGTAGAACTCCATCCCAGGACCTTGGGATCATGACCTGAGCCAAAGGCAGACACTTAACTGACTGAACCACCCAGGCATCCTGAAAACAAAGAGTTTTATTCCTGGGGCATTAAAAACACACATGCGAGTCAGGTCTTATTCTCTAGTCAACTGCTCTTTTCTCTTCTAGAAAACATGGATCAATGGAAATGTGACACTTCCTCAGTTTTTATCCCCAGTTTCTCTCC
>ML111254.1:31747-43388 GCA_003697995.1 Taxidea taxus jeffersonii
CCAACCTCAGGAGCTCCCCCGAGGCTTTCACCCATGATTGGGGAAACCTAAAACATCTGAGTGGCCCCTGGGAGCCTATTCACTTAAGTTGTTGTATTAAAACTTCTCACATTCCTACTACCTCCCTTCGCCCTCTGAGCCCTGGCAGGGATCCTAGTAGACTTATACCCCCATTCACCCACTTAGGTATCCACCAGCAGAATGCCCTGGGCTTGTTATCTCTTTTGTTTTGTTAATATTGCCTCAGTTGCTTGTGCTTTTTCTGATGAGGATCAGTTGCTTTTCTCCAATGCAGTTGGAAAGTGTGAAAAATCTCGGCCAGATTTACCCTCTCCCCATTTAAATCAATATGTTAAGCTTGTGTTCAGTATTTTTACATTTCTGTTAAATATCATCTTCTTTTCAATTAAATCTTAAAAATCTAATCTTATTTCCTTATGTGTGTGCTATTTCTTTTTGTTGAACCAGTCACAAATTTGATCAACAGCTTCTTTTTTCTTTCTGTCCAAGTCTTTTTTAAAAATATATTGAATAAGGGGTGCCTGGGTGGCTCAGTCGGTTGGGCGGCTGCCTTTGGCTCGGGTCATGGTCCCGGGGTCCTGGGATTGAGCCCCAAGTCGGGCTCTCTGCTTGGTGGAGAGCCTGCTTCTCCCTCCCCCTCTGCCTGCTGCTCTGCCTACTTGTGCTCTCTCTGTCAAATAAATAAATAAAATCTTTAAAAAATATATATATTGAATAAGACAGAATCCAAGGGCAGAGCGTCATGGCATGCTTCTAGAGACTTTATTCCAGGATAACCTCTACATTATAGTAACGATATTTCATCTCAGATTCAAGTAAGGTATGACCAATTTGACAGATCAGCACTCTGTGAGTTCTGTTATCCGTCTCACTAAGACACCTGATCTGCATTTCCAGCCCATATCATCTTATTTCTCATTCCCTTTTCCCTAACAATGCTTCAGTATACCTTGTGGATTATATTCCTGAAACCAAACTATTTTCACACACTCTGCTTCACAAATGCTGATTTATGAACTGAGAGTGTATGAGCTTCACCAGATTCACCTGAAGAGCTTTTTAAAATGACATACCAGGATGTGAGGGCGATCTGGCTGCGACATCTGTCACCCCATTGATTGCCAGGGTTGGTTCGGCTGATCTGGCTGGCTAGGCGGGTGTCCCCTTCCTTCCTCAACGCTCCATCTGCGTCCCTCCCAAGCTGTGTGCTTGGTCGAAGAGGACGACCTTCCGACCGTTCTTCTTCGGTCAAGGGTATACGAGTAGCTGCGCTCCCCTGCTAGAACCTCCAAACAAGCTCTAAAATGACATACAAAGAGATTCTATTTCAAGAAATCTGGGAAAAGTTCAGGAATGTGATACTCAGGCCTTTCTGGTTGATTTTGATGTGCATAGAAGGCCAGTCGGTGGTCTATGTTTTTTTTTTTTCCTTGAGTCAGCATCTCCTAACCCAAAGAAAACAGGCCAATGAGATTAGTTTGATATTTTTCATCTTTGTGAGCTCATATTGGCTTCTAGTTATCATTGTCTTCTTTTCTAATTTCTCAGAAACCAGAGTGTAGGGTGTTTGTGTTCTAGAAGCACACTTCCAAGTATCTGTGGCACAAATTTTTACAGTTTGCTGATGTGTTGTAGCTGCTTTTAGAAGGGTAATTGGTACCATTTCTTGTGTTATATAACTACATCGAGTTTTTCTTTTCCTCCATGAATTTGGGGCAGCATTGTACATTCTGGAACTGTCATTATTATTGTTCTTCATGTATGTTTCACAAAGCTGGATAGTAGAGCTTTTCACAAAATACTTACATTATACAAAGAATATAATTTCTTTGATATATGCTATTTTGCAGTTAATTGAATTAGACACAATAAGGTAGAAAATTTATTATTAACACCATGATTATGCCAAAGTCATATGATTTATACAGTCCTGAGAAACTATAGCAGGAGATATTGTAAGCTTGCCCTCAGCTGTACTTAGAATTACTTGTGTGTTTCTCAGTATTTAGAACTACTAATTTCAGGTTAGATTTCATTTTCAAGAAAATGGAACAAATGCAGGATAGTGTAATCAATGAGATGTAAGACAACATCTAATACTGAGTTTTTTAAGTTTATAATGCTTGGTTTTGGCAATCAGGTTTGGAAAGGGCAAGTGTGATTTATTTTGGGATTCATTTTTTTGTAATATGCTTAAGTACATGTGACTATTTGTACTTTTTTTTTTTTTAAGATTTATTTATTTGTTTTTAGAGAAAGAGAGAGAGAGCACCCACAGCAAGGGGAGGGACAGAGGGAGAGAATCTCAAGAATACTCCCAGCTGAGCACAGAGCCTGACATAGGCTCTATCCTATGACTCTGAGACCATGACCTGAGCTGAAATTATGAGGCTGATGCTCAACCGACTGAGCAACCCAGGCGCCCCTCTGATTGTACTTTTAAGGGACCAAATTATTACAGGTACTTAAAAAATATTTTTAAAAATTCAATGATCAATCTTTTGCCTTAGTAAACTGTAACCAGAACTTTTAATACACACTGGTAATTTTAGTTTCTCTTACTTTTTTTTTTCTTTTTTTTGACCATCATTTGCTAGAATTCAACAAACACACAATTGGCTTAATAAAGTTTGCAGAAGGAGAAGGAACACAAAAACAAGAGTCTGGAACAAATGAAAAGCAACTAATAATCTACTTCCTGACTAACTGACTTCCCTCTACTAGAGATCTTGCTTTCTTACCTCAAACAAGTGGTTCTAATAGGGAATTGCTTATTGGAAATATTTAGGACTTAGTCCAAAGTTTTTGCTTTAAAGCTGTGAGAGCTCCTAAATCCAGGCCCATCAGTCCTTGAGCCCACTGCTAAGCCCTTCTCCCAGATATCTCTGACTTGTGGGTATTTCCAATGAGAGGATGTGGGCTAGCCAAAGCCCACTGTGACCTGCTCTGGGCAACCTCTATCAAATCTCCCTCAATCTAGTGACCTAGTGACTTAAATACCAATGCTGTGATTGCTACCCTCAAAACAAAATCACCCCTCGAAAGCAAGCAAACAAGAATGTTGATTTTAAAATGACAGGAAAGGAAAAGCTGATTATTCTCTGTTAAGAGTTGGGAATATTTGCAGTAGAAGTTAAAGTATTTAAAAATAACATTTAATGTCAACCATCCAGCTTAAATAAAATAAAGTGCATACTTTTACAATTGGCTCACATGTAAATTTAGAGGAATAAAATCCTGCAACCAAATATTCGAAAGACACGTTTGACATTTTATTCCCTATTTGAATCTCAATTTCTGGTGAATCTTTTTGGTTCTCTCACATAGTATTATATGCTGCATATCCATAATGGGTGTGTCTTATTGCTTTAGCAATAATAACATTGTCCAATGGGCTTTTCTCAGCAAACAGTGCAAATTCCACGACCGATTCTCACCATATATTTAGTACATGTAACTGAAAGTCAATATAACCGTGGAGTTTGAACAAAGATACTATCCTAACTCAAAACTTAAACTTCATTAACTGCAGCAAGAAAAAAATATTATAATTATGTTAAACCAATTTATGCGTATTTTTTAAAAGATTTTTATTTTTTATTTTTTAAATATTTTAATTTTTTAAAAGATTTTATTTATTTATTTTTATTTTTAAAAAGATTTTATTTATTTATTTATTTGACAGAGAGAGAGATCACAAGTAGGCAGAGAGGCAGGCAGAGAGAGGGGGAAGCAGACTCCTCGCTGAGCAGAGAGCCAGATGCAGGGCTCAATCCCAGGACCTTGAGATCATGACCTGAGGCTTAAACCACTGAGCCACCCAGGGGCCTCAATTTATACATATTTTAAAGATCACATATGTACGAGCCTTTGGTTTATCTTTTTGTGAGCAATATGAAAAATTTTATTTATATAAACTACCTTCATTTGTGGAGTATTGTTCAGCTACTTAAATTGCAAAGTTAAATTGCAAAATTAAAGAATAGTGTAGTTCATCACCAATAGCAACGTAAACCTATTCTTAAAGAATTTCAAATAGAAATAGTGATCTCAAAGGTAGGAGCTATATTTTCTAGATTTGTTGATCATAGGATCTCAAGGCAATTAACATAAAATCATAGATGGTGAGGGCTGAAGGACACTGCAGAGACAATAGTTTGTTGGTTCTCAGGAGCACCTGTAAGCCACAGACACAGTAGGAAATATTGATGCATCGAATGAACAAGGAATACTTCATACAAGTAGAAAATAGAACTATGTTACACACACACACACACACACACTTATACATACACACAGATTCATACATATATATGCCCACACATACATACAGATACATATATACGTGTATATATGTACACATACAATATAGAATTACATTTATAGGTACACATGTCTACCCTCTAGAATTAAGCATAATTGCTATTTCTGACTTTTCTATTTAATATTTGCTGGTCTGATAGTCATACTATTTTCCCTACATTTTAGGCAGTAGCAGGACCATAGTGGTTACCAATGTGTGTGAGGTTACTAATAATACCAGTAACAAGTAAAAAACCCATCCAATCCATTATATGTTCTGCCTGGTCAAACATTTAGTTGAGTTTTTACAAAGAATATCAAGTACATTTAAGGACTGCATTGGTATGTTGTTCCAATAGCAGGTTAATTCGACTTGCCTGGGAATCGACCTCAGAAGCAATTATAATTATGAGAAATAAGAATTTCAGTGGATATATAAAATGAAGTCTTATGCAAGCATTCTTCCTTTTTTGACAACTCAAGGCTGATAGCACTTTTTGGTCATGACTTTTCACTCTCAGATTTAATAATCTCTTGTGTGATATCCTGGCAGTAAGAACTGCTTCATCATCAAAAGTAACTGTGAGCTTTTTAGAAAAAAGAGAGTAGTGTCATTTCTGTTAGAATGTACCTTTAACTTCCTTTGTCTACTTCCTTTCTTTCTGGAGATGGGAGAAAGTGCTAATCATCCTCTTCCTAATCTTTTCTACTTCATAATAATAATTAGTCACTCGTTTTTTTTTTTTTTTCTTAAAGATTTTATTTATTTATTTGACAGAGAGAGATCACAAGTAGGCAGAGAGGCAGGCAGAGAGAGAGGAGGAAGCAGGGGAGTGCTGAGCAAAGAGCCCAATGCGAGGCTTGATCCCAGGACCCTGAGATCATGACCTGAGCCAAAGGCTGTGGCTTAACCCACTGAGCCACCCAGGCACCCCAACTTGTTTTCTCTATTTTCCACAGATTTCAGTCCAACATTCCACTTCCAACTGTCCTTTTCCTCAGAATATCTCTTATTTACTTTCTCCAATCTCCTTCATTTCCACTGTTTTCTTGGGCATCTGCTGTGCCATTGTATAATCCACCATGTCATTGTCATGTTCTAATCTTTTAGCTTGCTCTTTACCCTTTTTATGACATTTAATATTGGTGAGACCTCTGAAAATATGGGTTTTACTTACAAGATCCAGCCAGTGTGGCAGGCTGGTGTGATTTGTTATATTTTGGGGTGGATGGTTTCTGGCTTCTCATATATCTCAGCAAGAAAATTTACACTGCCATCCAGCAGGAGATTTGCATCAGGGAGAGCACTGGGGGCTAGGAGGACCCTGTCCTGTGACACCTGTTACCATTCATGCTCTCTCCTGAGCCGTGTGTCTACGTGTAGACTGTCACCCTGGCTTTATCCCCATCCCCTCCTCTGTGGCGCCCTTCCTTACCCTCCAGAGAGAGCTTGTCCGTTCCCTCTGTGCACACACCTACCTCCTACATGGCGCATTATTCTCCCTCTGTATCTCCTCTGCTACTGAAATGTAACTTACACATGTTAGTATCTGCAGTCACAGTTTCTGGAAGATAACGTGTCATTACTAAATGCTTGTTTCATGATGAATAAGTGGTTGAACACCCTCTTCGTGTTTGCCCCTCTGAGATTATAGCCTTATTTCTTTGTCTCTGTGGCACCCAATATAGTGGTGGTCGCATGGTAGATCTTCAGCATATACTCCTGGAGTGGCTGAAATGAATGGGTGAGAATATTTTTTTAAACTGAAGAAGGTCAGGGGAATTCATGATGCGAGGCGAGGGGCGCCTGGTCAAATGAACCTTCAGTTTTCTAGCATTCTGCCAGCTATTTTCAATCTAACCTGTGACTTTGAACAGAAGCATTTTGTTTTCATTCTGTTTGCAGAAAGCTTACAATGAATGATGCCTATTCAGATGGTGTTTTTCAAGAACTAAAACAAGGTGCCATAAATAGAAGGTATTCTTTAATTGATGAAGTGATTTGTATATGAGTAAGAACAGGGCTCACCTTAAAGGTTCGCAAATAAAACAACATGATTATGGCACTTCCCAGTTAAAAGCAAGAGATGACATGGCCAATTATGTGTGACATATGTCTCCTAAGCACTCTCTAGAGTTCTCTTCTAGGCCTCATCTTTCAGGTCTTCTCTAAAGATCATTCATTCCTGGTAGAGAGAAGAGCTATCATAATGCAGTTTCATATTTCACACACAGGTTTGTCTATCGTCACTAGATATGATGGTTTCTGAAAGGGTCTACTCTTTTGGGCAACTAATGGATTAACAATACACACATGTATACACTCTTAAATGAGGAACGAACATACTGACCTTTAAAACCAAGATGGCCTATATGTTATACGAGCAATGAAACTGTAACTTTTTTCTGCCATTTTTAGTTATTTTTCATAGATGACTGAAGGCCTTCCTCCTCTGGCCATGTAGTAGTGGAGTAAAGTTGCTTGAGGCTGGTGGAATTTTGGTTCAAGTGAGTAATTCTTAAGTTTCAGCATCTTTCCTCACTAGGTTGTAGTAAGGGCTCTTCATGTATCTCTTCCCAGCAGTCCGTACAGGCCATCGTTCTGCAACTCCATTGCTGAGGGAATGTAACTGTGAAGCCAAGAGACAAAACCCCTGGCTGTTTCTCCACCACAAAAGAATACAGTCGATTCCTTTGTTTCAGAAAGAATGCTGTCCAGGTCGCACCTGCTGCTTAAAAGCACATACAGGAGTTTGAAGATTGAATTGCACCTCCTACACAGGTTAAATTACATGGCTCTGAAAACATCCTTCTTTGCCAAATCAGAAACACTGCTAGATTTGCAGTATTTGTTCCTTGTCTTTGAAAATAGACAGCTATTTCTTTCCCAAATTGTTTATTAGAAAAAAATCAAAGCCTGCCTGACTCCTGGTGGGCCTGAGGCATCATTTCATGTGAGAACCAGGTCACGAGTCTCTTCACGTATATTTCTTGGCTCTTTGGAACATAAGGCTCTTGTCTCAGTGTTTGGAAGAAATTTACCGGACCAGGCAGAAGGCACAGAAATTATCCGGTGTCCTAGGGCCAGGTCCAGCTACACAGGAATCACTGGGTTTGCTCACACACGGTGATCTGAAACATGGAAGTCAGATTTTAAATTTGGAGGACTTTCCTTGCAAATCCAGATGCTTCTGGTAGATCAGGCTTAATGCTTGGCTGGTTGCCAGAGTTTCTCCTTCTTCCTATTGACCCCCTTATCCTGGGGCCAAGGTCCGCTGCCATTTATTATCACTCTTATGCTATTTTTTATTATAGTAGACTAATATTCCTCTGTCTTTTTCTCTCTCACAGGTGAGAAAACAAAGAAGGCCTTTCTCCCTAACCTCTCTCTGCTTCACTTACCTTTCATTACCTGCCTGGCTCCTTCTGAGATTAGGACCCTGGTGTAGGCCAATCTGTAGTTTGTGGTATGAGAATTAACATGTAAGTTGAGATCTCAACTCTTACTGAATTTTCAAATGTCTCCCACTTAATTTGAGGGGCAGAAACCATGTTAACATAGGCATTTAAAACTGTGTTCATACCAGACCTCATTATTATCACAACAAACATTTGCAAGGTTGGGCATTATACCATGTGGCTCCCACCATATGGTTCGGACAACCCTGCAAGGGAAATAATGATGGTGATTGTGACCATCCCTAGTAGTTAGTAATCACTCACTATGTGTCAGGCACGGCACTAAATACTTTGCATATTTTATTTCATTTAATCCTTAACCACAGAATCAGTTATATCCTCATATTCCAATAAGCAACCTATGTAAGGTCACTCAGCTATGAATAGATGGAGTGTAGGTTTGAAAGTAAGCAGCTTGGCTCCAGAGTACAGCGGTCTGTTGTCATCTGTGTATTATTGTTGTTGCTATTATTATTATTATCCAAGTAGGGAAGGTAACTTAAGAGTTAAGGTTACACTCCAAGGTTATTATGGACAGTTATTAATTGGTAGGGGTAGGACTAAAATGTAACTCTGAAGTCTCATCCTTTATATCAAGTTGCATTTTTTTGATTTTTAGAAAGTAAGCTAAAATTATTTCTTACTGGGAAACATGGTACATTTTTTAACAGAGAAACCTAAAGTTTTTCTTAAAAAAGAAAGAAAAAGGAAAATGCTTTTGGGTTAATGGGTACCAGTTAGGTTCCAAATAAGTATAGACACTGAACCAGCCTAACAGGATAGGGAGGAGACACACCTAGAACACTCCACTTCTGGGTATGTTGGGTGGAGATGTGTATTTGAAGTTTAGCTTCCTAATATTTTCTAATGTTTTCTAATATTATGTTCCTGTGATGGTGAGTTACAGCAAAAACACCAGTAACTTGTTTCTCATTGGCCTCAGAAATAAGATACACAATTACATTAATTAATAAATGTTAGGTAATTGCTATTTTTAATAATAATGTCTAATTGCTAAGTGTCTAACTTGCATGGGGACTGTATAAGGTATTTTCCATAAGTTATCCCTAATTCTTAAAACAATCACCCATCCTTGTGGGGATTATATCCCCATTTCCAGAACATCACACTGAGGCTCAAAGAAGGGAAGTGACTTACCTAAGAGTACACATCTATTAAGTCGTGGGAGAAGAATCACACTCTGGCCTTGAAGGCCATACTTTTCCTATTATACCATAGTGTCATTATACTATGTTAACAAAATTATCAGATTTATTTATTTAATATTCCTTCATTTCATCTTCTGTAAAATAGATCAGTAATAGTATCTACTCTTGGAGTTTTTGTGAGAGCTAATGACCATTCACATAAAGCACTTAGCACCAGTTTGGCATATAACAGATAGTCAATGTTAATTTTTGTTATGTATTTTATTGGCCCTGTGCCAGGACCTGAGCCAGGTACTGGGGAAATAGGAGACGAGAATACTACATCTTTCTTCCAAGGGCTTATAAGTAGTATAGGGGAGATGGGGTAGAATAGGTTTTACCAATAATTATAATCCAGTGTGATAAATGCAGCAGGAGATATGGATCCACAGGCAGGGTGTTATCATGGAAGGTCAATTCCATTCTTCCCATGCTGTGGAGAAAACACCCACAGAGCTCTGGTCATTAATGTGATGAGAGCCTCTCTACAGGGTGATATTGTATGATATCATAGAAAGGCCTTTATGAAGAAAAATTTTTAAAAATCTTCTTAGTTCTTTCCTAAAGGACAGATTAAACAAATAAAAACTCTTTTCTAAATAAAGTGTCAGTGCTATTCAGCAGGGACTTAAATTGTGATTTTGCACCTGGAGAGGGAGCCAAGCAGAAACTGAGAACCCTGGACTTCCACAGTGTGCAGGATGGGGAAGACAGCTACCACTCACCAGGGAGATAGAGAACAATGCTCCACACCTAAAATAAAGCCATTCTTTGTCAAGCCTGTCTACTTGCTCCCTCCCATGGAGTACCACACCCACTTCTTCTACAGAGCTTTGGGCAGCCTTGCCTTTCAAGAGACCTCATGGGAGAACACTCTTAAGTAACTACAAGAAGCCCAGCTACTTATACTAACTATTCTAGTCTTTCATTGACAGATATGAACTTCTAACACAGACTCAAAAGAATTTAGATGAAAGGTAATTGCAAGAAAGGGTTAAGATAAGCAATGCAAACAGTCAAACCCAAGAGAAGAGAGTAATGTAGGAAATAAAAAACGTTAAAAACAAAACTTGTGTTAGTATCTTCAAAGAGATTCAAGAGGATATTGGGTTATAAAGTGAGAATGGGCTGCCATAAAAATGAGCAGCTAGAAGAAAAAGTTCTTAGAAATTAAAAAACACAATTAAAAATAAATAAATAAGTGGGCAAAAAGTAGGATAAATGTAGTTAAAGACTACTTAGTAATTCATAATATAAAGTTAAGGAATTATCCTAGAAGATAGAATAAAAAGAGAAAGAAATTAATAGTTTGGAGGATAGCACTAAGGAACCCAACATCCATCATATAAAGATTTCAAAACAGAGAATGGTTAGAACCAGGGTACAATTCAGATTATAATACAGAAATAAATAGGGACTTCAGAAGAAAATAGACAGGGGCACGTGGTTGGCTGGGTCGGTTAAGTGTTGCCTTTGGCTTAGGTCATGATCCCAGCGTGCTGAGACTGAGCCCCTTGTTGGGCTGCCTGTTCAGCAGGAAGTCTGCTTCTCCCTCTCCCCCCCTCCTTGCTCATGTTCTCTCTCTCTCTCTTTCTCTCTCTCACTCTCTCAAATAAATAAGATCTTAAAAAGAAGAAGAAGAAGAAGAAAGTAGGCAGAAATAATGGAGGGGAAAGAAGTAATAAAAAACGTAAAAGATAGTTTCTCCAAACTGAAGGAAGACTTAATTCTTCAGGAAAAACAAAACAAACAAACAAAAACAACAACAAAAAAACCCTCACCAAATATTTAGTTGGGAAAAGCAAAAAATAAAATACACACACTTAGTCCTGTGCTGGTGAGACTTCATAACTCTAACATAAAAAAGAAAACCATAAACATTCCCAAAGAGAAAATAAGCTAACAAATTTTCTACAAAGGGATAAAAATAATATTATCAAACTTTTGGAATATTAATTACCCAATGACAATGAAATAGTCAAATCTTTGAAATATTTTGAACCTAGAATTCTGTAAAAAAAAATTCAAACTATTATTCAAGTTTAAAACTAAATGACATTTTTAGGCCTCTAGGTATTTAGAGAATCTATATCTATGCACCTTTTCTGAAAAAGAATATTTAAGATTTACTCCAGTAAAGGAAAAATAATCCACAAAATAATGATGTAGGATACAATAATCAATAGTAAGAAAATAAGCCAGCTACTATAGTTTAGTGCAAATTGTTGAAATTGTGTCTGCCAAACTTAATGCAATTGTTAAGAAAAGTTTCCTTAAAAATGGAAAGGATAGTAAAAACAACTAGTAATCATCTAGAACTAATAAAATTTTAGATTATTTCAATCAAACATATAAAGTCTGACTGAGAAAGGAATCTTATTTGTGAACAATAAATTATAATTTAAATTTTTAATTAAATTAAATTCTAATTTTAATTAATTTAATTTTTAAAAAAGATTTATTTATTTATTTATTTATTTGAGAGAGAGAGCATGAGAGGCTAGAAGGTCAGAGGGAGAAGCAGACTCCCCGCGGAGCTGGGAGCCTGATGCGGGACTTGATCCTGAGACTCCGGGATCATGACCCAAGCCGAAGGCAGCTGCTTAACCAACTGAGCCACCCAGGCGCCCCTAATTTTCTTTTTTTTTTTT
>ML111255.1:10829-58378 GCA_003697995.1 Taxidea taxus jeffersonii
GGGGGGGGGGAGCAGGCTCCCTGCTGAGCAGAGAGCCCAATGTAGGGTTCGATCCTGGGACCCTGAGATCATGACCTCAGTTGAAGGCAGAGGCTTTAATCCACTGAGCCACCGAGCCGCCCCCGAGAAATCTGACTTCTGATGCTGGCAGCTAGCTCTCACCAGGATGGGCGGGACAGGAAGCAGAAGCCACAGGGTTCTTAAGGCGTGAGCCCAGAAATTGGCACGTTACCGTTTCTTGGTATTTTAGTCATCAAAGACACCACAGAGCCCTCTCTAATTCAAGGGAAGATAACATAACCCTCAGTGAAAGGGATTTTTTAAAGATTTGGCGTCGTTTTTAATCCTCCAAAAAGGTTCTGACAGATTCTCCAGGAGGGGCTCCTAGACACACCGAGCCCTGAGCGCTTGCATCTCTGTGACAGTGTGAGTCCTAGTCAGCTCGTTTTGTTGAGGATCTAGTCAGTCAGATATTGCTGTGCTGTCCTGGTTCAACTGTTTTTATGTGGGAATTTGGGCATTTTGAAATACTACATCACCATTACCACCATCATAGCCCAAGACTCTTCCCCTGGGTTTTAATTTGGATCTGTATAGTTTCTTCATTCCAGATGTGATTCAGGTCATGACCCAGTGTGGGACCCACAGGGCTCAGAGAAACTGTAGGAATGTTCTGGCCAGTCAGCCCTCATTGTGTAACCTCAAGTGACTTGAACTTTCCAAGTTTCTTCATTAGTAAATGCAAACGCTCACTTTGAGAAGATGCATTAAGTGGGGTGCCTGGGGGGCCCAGTCGGTTAAGTGTCCTTCTCCTGGTTTCAGCCCAGGTCCTGATCTCAGGGTCGTGGGATGGAGACCCACATTGGGCTGCACTCAGCTTGGAGTCTTCTTGAGATTCTCTCTCCCTCTCCCTCTGCTTCTCTCCCTACTTGCGTCTCTTTCTCTCTCTCCATAAATAAATAAAATCTTAAAAAAGAAAAAACCCTTTAATCTTAAAAAGAAAAAAAGAAGAAGAAGATGCATTAAGAAATACCAGACAAGGTGCCTGGGTGGCTCAGTTGGTTAAGTCACCGCCTTCAGCTCAGGTCATGATCCTGGAGTGCTGAGATTGACTCCTGCATCCGGCTCCCAGTTCCACAGGGAGTCTGCTTCTCCCTCTGACCTTCTCCCCTCTCAGGCTCTCTCTCTCTTTCTCAAGTGAAAAAAAAAAAAAAGAAAGAAATACCAGACAAAGCATTTGGCATGTATTAGATACTCAGTAAAGATAGGTATTTTTAAAAAATAAAAATAACACAGATTGCTGACAGATTGAAGAGAAAAACAAAGATTGGAGGAGGGGGTCTGTGTGTGTGTGCATGTATGATGGTTAAGTCAAGCCAATATTTCTAGAGTGATTGGTAATATTTAAACCAGAGCTGTACCACTATTATTTTCTTTGGCCTGAATTTCCCCATCTGGGAATAAATTCCAAGGAAATCCACTCACAAAGGGAAAAACTATGATTTCTCTGCAGATGTTTTAATAGCACTATCCATGGTAAGAAGTAACTGACTAATAAGAGGAAATCTTGAGGGCACCTGGGTGGCTCAGTCAGTTAAGTGACCACTCTTGATTTCAGCTCAGGTCATGATCTTAAGGTCGTGAAACTGAGCCCTGATTGGGACTCTGTACTGAGCATGAAGCCTGCTTATGATTCTCTCTCTTCCTTCTCCCTTTGCCCCTCCACGCAGACTCATGCACTCCCTCTCTAGAAAAAGGAAAGAAAGAAAGAAAAGAAAAGAAAAAAGAAAATCATGAAAAAGCAGAGGAAGAGAGCAAAATAGCAAAAGAAAATGAAAGTGTAACAAGTAAAACAGTCAGTCCCTCCACTGAAGCAGCTATTAAAAAAACTGACAAAATCAACTTTTTCTATAGCTCTGGAATCCAGTCAAGAGCTTACAGCAACCAAAAAGTGTTTAATGAGGGAAAACAATTATTAAATTTTAGTAAGAAAGGATTGCGTCCATCAATAGATGAATGGGTAAAGAAGATGTGGTACATATATATATACACACACATATATGTGTGTGTATATATGTATATATACATATATGTGTATATATATAATATGTAATATATATACATATATATACTATAAATATATATACACTGTATATATATAACATATATATACACACACACAATCGAATATTATCTAGCCATAAAAAAGAATGAAATCTTGCCATTTGCAGCAACATGGATGAACTAGACAGAATTACGTTACATGAAATAAGTGAGTCAGAGATAAATACCATATGATCCCACTCATGCAGAATTTAAGAAACAAAACAAATGAGCAAATGGAAAAAAAAAAAAAAACAGAGACAAACCAAGAAACACACTCTTAACTATAGAAAAAAACTGATGATTACCAGAGGGAATGTGGGTTGGGGGATGGGTAAAATTTTAAAAAAAGAAAAGATTGTGATTTTTTTTCCTTCCCACCAACCACCACCCATTTCTCTGGCTGTGGGGATGGCCATCCATGTTCTTGGAATAACTTGCTAGACCTAGGGGTTTTTTCTAAATACTGTGCTTACATGTTTTGATCAATTTAGCAGTTACCTAAGGTACTGGTGCAAGGATTTGCCTTGATCTTGCCCCCTCAGGCTGAGTCAGCTTCCCAGATAGTGATTTTCAAAGGCATTTAAAGACACTGAATACCCTTAGCCATCTGGGCAAGTGACAGTGCACAGGGACAGCAGCAGGTGGAGTCAAAGGGCTGGGAAAGAAAGAAGATACTAGAGGAATAGGGTTTTGAGAGACTGTAGCATATACCAGGCTATTTGGACTATAAAGGGAATGCCCAGGGCCAGATGCATATATAGAAAAGATCTCAAAAGATTCTAGGCTTGCATGGTTAGCTGATCTTTGGGCTCCGCACAAGCAAGAGATAAGAACTAAGGCAGAGTTCTAGGTGGCCTCACTAATTATTGTAGGAGCACCTAGGTCAGATCCAATCTGCAAAGATTACGAGAAAGGGCTTTTCATTCTTCCTCTTTTTGGCTCCAGGCAGTTTACAGTTATGGAACTCGTTGTCTATCAAGATAACTAAACATGTTCAATG
Source organism: Taxidea taxus jeffersonii (assembly GCA_003697995.1). NCBI lineage: Eukaryota > Metazoa > Chordata > Mammalia > Carnivora > Mustelidae > Taxidea > Taxidea taxus. The sequence goes on from ML111255.1 coordinate 13,936, forward strand.
ATGATACATGACAAGGAATACAGTTTTGGCAAAATATTTTGAAAAAAATCTCTTTCTCTCTCTCTCTCAAGAGAGAAAGATAATACCAGCCCTCAACAATCAGGAACAATAAACTCCGGAGAAAGGGGAAAATCTGATTTTCAGAGTTACTATATTGTATTATTCAAAATATCCAGTTTTCAACAAAAAATGACAAGGAATGCAACGAAACAAAAATATGTGTCTCATTCACAGGGGACAAAATTAAGAGAAACTGTCCTTGATAGAGCCTGGATATCAAACTTATTAGACAAATACTTTAAACCAATTGTCTTGAATATGCTCAAAAAGCTGAAGAAATTGAAGAGAACAGTTTTTGAAAAAAATAGAGAATATTAATAAAAAGCTAGAAACTATAAAAAGGAACCATATCAAATGCTGGAGCTAAAGAGTACAATAGTTGAAAGAAAATATTTGCAGGGACATTCAGAAGCAGATTTGATCAGGCAAAAGAAAGAATCCACAAACTCAAAGATAGAACAATTGATGGGGCGCCTGGGTGGCTCAGGCAGTTAAGTGTCTGCCTTTGGCTCAGGTCATGATCCCAAGGTCCTGTGATCAAGTTCCACATCGGGCTCCCTGCTCAGTGTGAAGTCTGCTTCTCCCTCTCCCTCTACTGCTCCACCTGCTTGTGCTCTTTCTCTCACACTGCCTCTCAAATAAATGAATAAAATCTTAAAAAAAAAAAAGATAGAACAATTCAAATTATCCAGTCTGAGGAGCACGGAGAAAAAAAATGATGAAAAATAGAGCTTATGGGGTATGTGGGACATCATCAAATGTATCAATATATGCCTGATGAGAACCCCAGGAGAAAGAGAAAAGAAGAGGCAAAAAGAATATTTGAAAAAGTTAAGGGTAAATACTTCTAAAATTTTGTGAAATAATGAATCTACATAATCAAAAACTGAAAGAACTACTATGAGAAACCCAAAAGGACCCATAAAAAGACATTGCAATCAAATTTTCAAAAGTCATATACAAAGGAGAGGATTTTGGAAAGATAGTGGAGTACCAAGCATTAAAACTGATACCCCAACTAAATAAGAATTTCACTAGCAGAATCTGCTCTGTGGGGGCACCTGGGTGGCTCAGTCAATTAAGTATCTGACTTTGGCTCAGGTCATGATCTCAAGGTCCTAGGATTGAGTCCCAAGTCAGGCTCCCTGCTCAATGGGGAGTTTTCTACTCCCTCTACCCCTCCCCTCTGCTCATGAACTCTCTCTCACACTCTCTTTCTCTCTCTCAAATAAACAAATGAAATCTTTAAAAAAAAAGAAGCTGTTTTGTGTAACTATTTGGAACTCTGGAGTCTAGTGAATGCTTGTAAATTCCAAGGAAAGGCTTGGACAGAAAAGAGTGATTAAATTCAGTCAATTTCTAGGTCTTAGCAGAGTATTAGTATGTGAACCCTTCCCCTCAGCACCAAGGCAGGCAGCCATGCACATGTCCCAGAAACAGCTTTCACACAGCTGGCAGGGGCCCAAGTGGGCAAAGAGGACCATGTTCTTCCAATGTTGGAGATCTGTGTTCTAATCACTGATTGCTGCTTCTTCTGATCACAGAAGTCCAGACAAAAAGACAGCGGCTGTTGTCTGTTGCTCCTCCACCTAGTGTCTCAAGGACATCCCTCTCTGGCCAAAATTATTTCCAGGAGATTTAAAGGATCAGGACTTTTCTTTTCCCCCCATCCTTTATTTTTCTCTTTTCCCATTTTAAGAGCCAGATATTGAGGAATAAGACCTTCAAAGGCGGGATGCCTGGGTGGCTCAGTTGGTTAAGTGGCTGCCTTCGGCTCAGGTCATGATCCCAGCGTCCTGGGATCGAGTCCCGCATCGGGACTTGCTCAGCAGGGAGCCTGCTTCTCACTTTGCCTCTGCCTGCCACTCTGTCTGCCTGTGCTCATTCGCTCTCTCTCCCTCTCTCTCTGACAAATAAATAAATAAAATATTTTAATTAAAAAAAAAGACCTTCAAAAGCAACTGCACTGCAGAGGAAATTAGGAAGTCATTGTGAAGGTGAAGGATAGATCCAGACTCAAAAAAAAAACAAAAACAGAAAATGCTGTATTTTACACCTTAGGTAGATCCTCAACAAAGAGATAGCCAAACAATTTAAAAACCTGAAACAAAAACAGTAAGTTTTGGGAAAGGGAGAGAATCATATTTCTGGAATTATTACAATAATAGATTCAAATGTCCAGTGTTCAGCAAGGAAAAAAAACCCACAAGGCATAAAAAAGGAGACTATGGCCAATTCAGAGAAAGACCATAACAAGGTAAACAGTTCCTGAAAAGAATTTGATAGCATATTTATTAGACAAAGACTTTAAACAACTGTCTTAACAATGCTTAAAAAATTAAAGGAAGATGTAGAGAATGCCAAGGAAACAATGTATGAATAAAATGGAAATATCAATAAATATGTAGAAAACCTAAAAAGAAAGGAAAAAATATTTTGATCTTAAAAAGTATATAATAAAATGAAAAACTCACCAGAGAAATTCAAAAGTGGATTTAAGCAAAGAGAAGAAAGAATCAGCAAATTTGAAGATAGGAAAATAAAAATTATTATGTTTAAGAAACAAAAAGAAAAAAGATTGAAGAAAAGTGAATATAGCCTGAGAGACCAATGGGACATCATTAAATAGACCATCATGCATATTGTGGGAGTCCAAGAAGCAGAAGAGGGAGATAAAGGGGCAGAGAGAATAGGTGAATAAATAATGGTAGGAAAATCCTCAAATTTTGAAAAACATATATACAAACATCCAAAGATCTCAAAGAACTCCAACTAGGATAAGCTCAAAGAGACCTATTACTGAGACACATTAAAGTCAAGTTGTTGAAAGACAAAGAGAGAATTTTGAAAATAGCAAGAGAGAAGCAAATCATCATCCACGAGAGATATTCAATAAGATTATTATATTATGTAATATATATATATATCTTTAAAAAAAAACCAAAAAAAAGTGCTAGAAGGAAAAAAAACTGTCAAGCAAGAATTTAATATCCAGCAAAAATATCCTTCAATAGCGAGGGAGAAATTAAGATATTCTCAGATATATCTAATATTCAGGAATAGTTACTGCTAGACCCACCCTGCAAGATATCCTAAAGGATATCCTTCAGGTTAAAATGAAAGACACTAGACAACTCAAAACTGTATGAAGGAACAGAGATTTCAGTAAGAGTAAATATATAGGCAATTATTGTAATAAAGGTGTGTAAGTCCACTTCTTACTTTCTACATGATTTAAGAAACTGGTAATTTTTTAAAAACACTCATTAGTTTAGAAGCTAGTATTGTTATAACTTTGGTTTGTAAGGACATTTTGTTTTCTACACAATTTAAGAGACAAATGCATTTCAGAATTATTAGCTTACATTTTTGGATGCACAATGTATAAGGCAATTTCACTTTAGGCATGTATCTAAAAGAATTAATTCCATTTCCAGGTATATATTCAAAAGAATTTAAAGCAAGGACTTGAAGAGGTATTTGTACATCAATATTCTCAGCAGCATTATTCACAATAGCCAAAAGGTAGATACAACAAAAGTGTTCATCAGTGAATGAATGGATAAAGAAAATATGGTATATACAAATAACAGAATATTATTCAACCTTAAAAAGGACTGAGGGGCACCTGGATGACTCAGTCAGTACAGCATGTGACTCTTGATCTCAGGATCACGAGTTTAAGCCCCACTCTATGGGCAGAGCCTACTAGGGCCTACAACATGGATGAACCTTGAAAACATTATGGTAAGTGAAATAAGCCAGACACAGCAGAACAAATATTCCTTGAATCTATGTACAAAGTAACATGGAATAGTCAAATTCATAAAGATAGAAAGTAGAATGGTGGTTACCAGAGTGTGGGCAGAGGGCAGAATGTAGAGTGAACTTTATAATAAAAAATAATTACTTGGTCTTTGTCTCCAGTTGCTGACACAGCATTCCTAAATCCCTCAGAATTTCCAGGTGAGAGGAGCATCTTTTGTTCCAATGAATCACACTTGGTGGGCCCCCAGATAGTGTCAGAGTGAACAGTGGGGATGGCTGCACAACACTGTGAATGTTCTCAGTGCCACTGAATATACACGGAAGAATGGTTAAAATGGGGAAATTTTGTGTTTTGTATATTTCAGCATAAGAAAAGAAGTGTTTAGAAAATCTGAATATGATTTGCTTATGAATAAAAAGAAAGAAAAGTGTGGCTGTTCAGTGGGGCAATCAGACAACATCTCTACTGAGTCATCAACATCAACACCACCGAGGACACACAGACGGGCATCGTACGTACGTCTCCTGATATGATTCCCCAGGAAGGACGCAACATCACTTACACAGGCATTCTGGCAGAGAATCTAATAATGAAGGAACAGATGAACACAAAACAAGGAACCTTCTATTTAGAAAGAGAAGGAAGGAAGGACAGACAAGTCAGAGTCAGGGGAAGAAGGGAGTGACTTCACAGTGCAGAAACTTCCCTCAGCCAGGCAGTCAAGGTCAACATCAATTGTGATAAGTCATCCTAAGGTCATAGACCCCTTGTATGATATGATGAGATGGTCTCACCTGCTCTTGCCATGAAACAATCATCAGAAAAACCCAAGTGGAGGGAGTTTCTACAAAATACCTGGCCAGTAGTCCTCAAAACTCAAGTCAAAACTCAAGTTGGGGCGCCTGGGTGGCTCAGTCGGTTAAGTGTCTCTTGGTTTCAGCTTGGGTCATGATCTCAGGGTCATGAGATGGAGCCCTGTGTCGGGCTTCATGGTCAGTGGAGTCCCCTCTCTCTTTGCCCCTCCTCCCACCCTCACATTTTCTCACTCTCTCTCAAATAAATCTTTTTTTTAAGCCAAGTCATTGACAACAAAGATAATCTGAGAAATAGTCTCTCTCAAATAAATAAAATCTTTTAAAAAAATCATAAAGAAGAGAAAATACATTTATAGTAATGTAATGTATTTATTTATTTTTTTAAAGATTTTTTAAAAAATTTATTTATTAGAGAGCTCAGGCAGACAGAGTGGTAGACAGAGGCAGAGGGAGAAGCAGGCTCCCTGCCGAGCAAGGAGCCCGATGTGGGACTCGATCCCAGGACGCTGGGATCATGACCTGAGCCGAAGGCAGCCACTTAACCAACTGAGCCACCCAGGCGTCCCAATGTAATGTATTTATTAAAAAAGATTTCTTTTAATTACATAAGTGGACCTGTCCTGTTCAAACCCATATTGTCAGGGGCCAACTATACATATATATATAATTATCATATATTATTGCTATTATTACACTATTATAAGTAGCATATATTATATATAATTATATGTATATTATAAAACCATATATAACCATAATACATGATATATAATCACACATAATAACATGATTATATGTAAGAATATATATTAGTACATGCATCATATATTACAGCTATATTATATATTATAGCTTTAATATATAATTATATATAATAGTTACATTACTATATGTTAAAGCTATAGTATGTAATTATATATAATATTTATAATACTTATATGTTATCATATGTCATTATGTTACCATATGTAATATTATTTGTTGTGGCTATATTATTATTTATTAAAGCTAATGGGGCAAAATGTTAGCAATATGAGACCAATGGGTAAAGGAAAAGGCACACAAATGTTCTATTATTCCGATTCTCAGAAATTCTCTATGAATTTGAAATTGTTTACAAATAAAATATTTTTATATTTATTTATTTATTTATTTATTTTAAGTAAACTCTACCCCTAAGGTGGGGCTCGAACTCACCATCCTGAGATCAAGAGTCACATGCTCAACCAACTGAGCCAGCCAGGCACCCCCTACAAATAAAATATTTTAAAATTCTCTGTGCACACTGACATAGTTTCGGTCATTTGCCCATTCCTTCCCTCCTACAGTATGCACTGAGTGTGCCAGGCCCTGTGTCAGGTGCTAAGGGTCCCACCGAACAGTCCCAGTTCCTGCGTTGGAGGAGCCTCATGCCTCAGTGGATGTTAACACCAGGTTACAGACCTAAGTGTCTCGGGAACTACAGCACACAAGTACCTCTTAGCTTGATTTTCTTCTTGCTACCTTTCTCCCACCCCTGCCTCTCAAAGCAAAAAGCTAGTCTTTTATCATCTTCTGCTCATGGTTTTGGGCTGTTGGGCTGAAAGCCTTTGAAAAGAAAATCTTGCAGCATCTAAAAAAATTCTAATGTAACATACATTAGGCAGTGAGGACGGTGAGAAGTTCAGTAAAGGATCCAAAGCTTGCCCAAGACGGAAGGAATCCACCACCCATAGAAGAAAAACATACCATAGAAGAGTTCGTTTCTCTCTCACGTAGGGGTAGGCATTCCAGGACAGGTTCTGGTTTTGACCACCCTCCTATCAAGAGGCAGAATCTGATTCTACAACCCTTGAGTCTGGGTTGACCTTAGTGATGCCCTTGTAATGCACAGAATGCAATGGAAGTGATGCAGTGTGAATTTCGAGGCTAGGTCATAAAAGGTGCCTGGCCCTCTGGGTGGGAAGCTCACTCTTAGAACCCTGCCACCAGGCTGTGAGCAAGGCCCGGGCACATGCAGAGGCCAGATAACTTTCTGACAGGAGCTGTGTCCATGCTCTGCCCGAATGCCCCCACGGAGGTCCCGGCTCAGCCAGCAAGGACCAATAGACAGATGAGTGGAGAAACCCCAGCCTCCTATGATGGTAACCACACCAAAGACCTCAAGCAAGAATCTGCTAGCTGAGCCCAGGCCACCACCAGAACCATAAGATACAGTAAACAATCCATTGTAGTTGTTGCCTTAGGGCATTAAGTTTGGGGTGGTTTGTTCTTCAACAATAGGTGATCAGAACGTACATGTTCCATGCTAGAATTCTTCAAAAAGATTAAGATCCAATCACTTACAGCAGTAATTCACTTGATCCATGGGCTTTGCTGGCTACTTTCTCTCCTATACGGTTTACTGACTTTTATTTTTCCCTATGATCCATTTATTTATTTGAGAGAGAGCACGTGCGAGTGGGAGGAGCAGAGGGAGAGGGAGAGAGAATCTCAAGCAGACTCCGTGCTGAGCATGGAGCCTGCCATGGGGCTGGATCTCATGACCCTGAGATCACGACTTGAGAAGAAACCAACAGCTGGACATTTAATTGACTGTGCCAGCCAGGCACGCCCTTATTCATGTTTCTTAGCATCATCTCCCAAATAAACTAGAGTATCAAATCCTTAATTCAGGGTCTGCCTCTGGAGACTGGAGTATTACACTCAGATCATGGTATTGGTTAAGAGCAAGATCCCCATGACCAAACTGATTAGGTTCGGGACGTGGCTGTAACATTTACTAGCTATCCACGTTGGCTAAGTTACTCATGATCTATTTTCGTTTCCTCATCTGTAAATAATGAATAAAAAATAGGCCTACCTCCTAAGGTTGTTCTAAGTTTAATGAGTTAATATATGTAGTGTTTATAACAGTTTCAGATACATAATCAGCAGTATCAATGTGTTCTTTAAAAAACAAAGGAAAGGGGCGCCTGGGTGGCTCAGTGGGTTAAGCCTCTGCCTTCAGCTCAGGTCATGATCTCAGGGTCCTGGGATCCAGCCCCACACTGGGCTCTCTGCTCAGCCGGGAGCCTGCCCCCCCACCCCGTTTGCCTCTCTGCCTACTTGTGATCTCTGTCTGTCAAATAAATAAAAAATAAATAAATAAATAAACAAACAAAGGAAAAACTTCCAAACAAGAGCAGGGTGCCTGGGTGGCTCAGTCAGTTAAACATCCCACTCCTGGTTTCCGCTTAGGTTATGATCTCAAGGTCCTGAGATTGTGCCCCAAGTGGGGGCTCCATGCCCGGTGTGGAGTCTGCTTGAGATTCTGTCTCTCCCTGTCCCTCTGCCCCTCCCCCCTCAAATAAATAAATCTTCAAAAAATAATAATAATAATAAAGAGAATTTTTTTTTTTGGCTCGGGTAACTGGACAATTCCAGTGATCAAGAATGGCTTGGTCAGGGCTTCACTCTATTTTGACATCATTCTTTCAACTCTATACCCACTCCGCCCCCTCCATGGTCAGCTCCATCCTCAGGCTGAGTTCTTTTCTGGTAAGAAAAGTGAGAAGTGGGACGCCTGGGTGGCTCAGTTGGTTAAGCGGCTGCCTTCAGCTCAGGTCATGATCCCAGCATCCTGGGATCGAGTCCCACATCGGGCTCCTTGCTCGGCAGGGAGCCTGCTTCTCCCTCTGTCTCTGCCTCTGCCTGCCTCTCTGTCTGCCTGTGCTCACTCTCTCTCTCTCTCTCTCTCTGACAAATAAATAAATAAAATCTTTAAAAAAAATTTAAAAAAGAAAAAAATAAAAGTGAGAAGTGATAGTACTCACTTCTCACTCACACCCACTCACCGCATAATGAAAAGGGCGAGAGAATTTCTGGTGCGCCAACAATCTCTCAAAACTCTTGGGTTCGTTCTGACTGAATCAGTTTATCTCACGTGCTGTCAATAAGTGGACCATCTGGAGCTGGTCCCGCACGCTGGGGGCAGGGTCAGTCTCCAAACAACTTCCCGCTCCAACTTCCGGTGTGGGCCGGAAGCAGCGAATGTCCGGCTTCCGTGTCAGAGCAAGGGGACCACAGAGCTTTAAGCAGCCCGGCATTTTGAAAAGAAATCTCTCTGCCGCGAAGGACAGATGGGACAAAGGCCGGAAGGACAAGCAAGGGCGATCAGGAGATTGTTATTATTAAAAGAAATGATGCAAAACTTGGAGAATAACTGTGAGCTTTCCTGCAGAGTTTCATCCTACCAGCCTGAGGGCAGACGACGTTCTGGGGGAAAGAAAACGTTACTTGCCAAAGGACTGGAGCCAGCGGATTTTACAATTCTGCAAAACTAAGATGTGCTTTTATTTTCTGTCCAGTGTAGAAGATGGCCCCACGGATTACAAGGTTGTTTTTCGGTTTTGTTTTTGTTTTGTTTTTGTTTGCTGGGTAAAACAACCAGTTTTGTACTGAGCACCGCCTTCTCATCTCCCCCCCCCCCCCCGATTATGTGTTCGAGAGCAGGAAGAATATAAAGTGTCCCCAAACTGAGAACGCACCTTGAGATTGAAAAAGCAAAGCACCCAACTCCATAGAGAATACACAGAGTTTTATTTTGGGTAGCTTTCTGACAGGATCTGCGGGGACAGCTATCCAGACAGCTGTGCAGCCAGTCTCAGCAAAAGCCCAGTTTTTAACCTACTGGTTTTAGAGGAGGGGGGACGCGTAGGGGAGTGTTTGCATATACATGATTGACAACTAACATTTAGGAGACTTGGCACCGTCCTTGCCTCTGGAGGAGAAAAGCATGTTGTGAACCCACTGAAATCTGGAACAGGCTCCCTAAATGCTCTGGTCTTGGAATATGAGTATGGAGTTTTTATACATCAATCATTAGGAGGTTTGAAGAGGTCATTATGCAAACAACAAGATAGTGGGTCAAAAATGGAGTCAGTATGGCCAGCATTCCTATATTATAAAAATCCCAAGTTTTTTTTATGTTCCCTGTGACCATACCAAGTGTTGGTGAGGATATGGAGCAACTGGAACTCTCATAAATTATGTAGGGGAATTTGAAATGGTACAGAGCACTGGAAACAAGTTTGTGAATTTCTTATCCCATTGTGGTTTGATTTTGCATTTCTCAAATGACTAACAAAGCTGAGCATCTTCTCATGTGCTTATTGCCATTGGTATATCTTCTTTGGAGAAATGTCTATCCACATCTTTTGCCCATTTTCTAATTGGGTTTGTTGTTGTTGTTGTTGATTTGTGGAAGACCTTTATATCTTCCAGATGCAAGTCTTTGATTTTGTACAATAGAGGTGTTGTAAATATTTTTCTCCCATTCCAAATTCATCATTTCATTTTCTTTTTTTTTTTTAAACATTTTATTTATTTATTTGACAGACAGAGATCACAAGTAGGCAGAGAGGCAGGCAGAGAGAGAGAGAGAGAGGAGGAAGCAGGCTCCCCGCAAAGCAGAGAGCCCGATGTGGGGCTCGATCCCAGGACCCTGGCATCATGACCTGAGCCAAAGGCAGAGGCTTTAACCCACTGAGCCACCCAGGTGCCCCATCATTTCATTTTCTTAAAGAGATCTCTCAAAAAGCAGATTTTAAATTTTGATAAAGTCTAAGTTACACTTTTTTCTTCTGTAGTCCACACTGCTTGTGTACTAAGACATCTTTGCCATTCCAGACTGTGCAAGATTCCTCCAATGCATTTTTCCTAGATACTGTTACAGTTTTAGTCTTTACGTGTAAGTCTCTAATCTATTTAAAGAAAATGAGTAAATGTCTTTATATGGTGTGAGGTAAGGGTCAAAGTTTATTTCTGCCCATGTGTATATTCAGTTGTTCAGCACCATTTCTTAAAAAGAATATCCTTTCTTCATTGGCTTACATTGACCCCTGTGTTGAAAATCAATTGACTGTATCTGGTTCTATTTCTGGACTTGTTTCCCACTTGTACAACTATCCTTATCCCAATACCACACTGACTTGATTTCTGTGCCTCTGTTCTAAGTTTTGAAAGTGGGTAATATAACTTTGTTATTTTTCAAGGTTGATTTGGGTTTTGCATTTCTGTATAAATTTTAAAAATCAGCTTGTAGTTTTTGCAAAAAATAAGAAAAGCCTACTGGAGTATTTATTTGATTGCATTGAATATACACATCAATTTAAGGAGATCTGCTGTTTTAAAATATTGAAGCTTCCAGTCCATGAGCACGGTATATATCTCCATTTATTTAAGTCATTTTTTAACTTTTCCAACAATGTCTTAGAGTTTTCATTGTACATTTAATAAACACATTTGGTTAAATTTATCCCTAAGTATTTCATGGTATTGGACACTGTTTTAAATGGTATTAGTGTTATAAAAGTGATGAGAGTATGACCCCTGCCTTTCTCTCTATCTTGGGGGAAAGCATTTAGTATTACGGTTAAGTGTTATATTACCTATAGGTTTTTCATAGATACCCTTTATCAGGCTAAGAAAGTTTCCTTATTTCTAGTTTGCTGGAAGTTCTTTTCATAAAAGGGTGAATTTTTTAATATTTTATTTTGACATAATTTTAGCACTACATACAGTTGTAAAAATATTACAGAGTTCTGGGGCACCTGGGTGGCGCAGTTGGTTGTGCATCTGGCTCTTGGTTTCACCTCAGGTCATAATCTCAGGGTCATTATGTCAAGGTCATTATTTCAGGGTCATGACACCGAGCCTGGTGTCAGGCTCTGTGCACAGTGTGGAGTGTGTTTAAGACTGTTTCTCCTCTCCTTCTGCAAACCCTCACTCTCTCAAATAAATAAATAAATCTTAAAAAAATTGGAGTTCTTACAGGTTGATAAATACGTTCTGAAACTCTTTAGTTGGTGATGATTGCATAATATAGTAAATGTACTAAATGCCACTGAATTATATGTTTAAAAATGGTTAAAATATTCAATGCTTTTATGTTCTGCATATTTCACTACAATAAAAAAATAATAGTGTTTCCATATACCATTCTCCCAGCTTCCATTGATAACAACTTACATATCCACAGTGCAATGATTATAACTAGGAAATTAACATTGGTACGTTTCCATTAATTAAACTGCATGCTTTATTTGGATTTCACCAGTGTAACTGGGTGATGGGCATTAAAGAGGCATGTGATATGATAAGCACTGGGGATATACTCAACTAATGAATTATTGAACATTATATCAGAAATTAATGATGTACTCTATCTTGGCTAATTGATTTAAATTTTAAAAGTGTTGGGGCGCCTGGGTGGCTCAGTGGGTTAAAGCCTCTGGCTTAGGCTCAGGTCATATCCCAGGGTCCTGGGATCGAGCCCGGCATCGGGCTCTCTGCTCAGTGGGGAGCCTGCTTCCTCCTCTATCTCTCTGCTTGCCTCTCTGCCTACTTGTGATCTCTGTCAGTCAAATAAATAAATAAAATCTTTTAAAATAAATAAATAAATTTTACAGGTGTCAAAAAAAAAAAGAAAGAAACTGACTCAGAGGGACTAGATGTTAAATTTAACTAATATTTCAAAGTAGGCATTATAAATATGTTTAAATAACTAATGAAAATCATAATTAAAAAGCAAGTGGTATAATGGCAATGTCACATCAAATAAAGACTATTAAGAAAAAAATAGAAGTTATTTTTTTAAAAAAAGAACCAAATGGAGATTCTGGAGTTGAAAAGTACAATAACTGAGATGAAAAATTCCCTATTGGTTCCCAATAATAGATAGAAATGGCAGAAGAAAACACTAGTGAACTTGAAGATATATTGATAGAGATTATACAATCCAAAGAATAAGAAGGAGAAAAAGAATGAAGAAAAGTGAATAGAGCCTCAGAGAAATTTACAATACCATTAAATGCACCAACATATGTACATCAGGAGTACAAGAAGGAGAGGAGAGAGAGAAGAAAAAAAGAAATAATAGCTGAAGGAAATATATGCCAATAAATTGGATAACTAGATAAAATGGGCAAATGCTTAGAAACTAATCTACTGAAACTGATGGAAGAAAAAATAAAGACTCCAAATAAACCAAAACTAAGTAAGAAATTGAATTAGTCCTCAAAATTCCACCCACAGGGGCACCTGGATGGCTCAGTGAGTTAAGCCTCTCCTTCAGCTCAGGTCATGGTCTCAGGGTCCTGGGATCAGCCCCACATCCAGAATCTCTGCTCAGCAGGGAGACTGCTTCCCCCTCTCTCTGTGCCTGCCTCTCTGCCTACTTGTGATCTCTGTCTCTCTCTGTGTCAAATAAATAAATAAAATATTTTTTTAAAATTCCACCCACAAAGAAAAATGTAAGCCCAGAGCCTTCACTGGTGAATTTGACCAAATATTTATTTTTTTTAAGATTTTATTTATTTATTTATCAGAGAGAACAAGCACAGGAAGATAGAGTGGCAGGCAGAGGCAGACGGAGAAGCAGCCTCCCTGCTGAGCAAGGAGCCCAATATGGGACTCGATCCCAGGACCCTGGGATCATGACCTGAGCTGAAGGCAGCTGCTTAACCAACTGAGCCACCCAGGCGTCCCTTGACCAAATATTTAAAGAAGAATTCATAATTCCTCACAATCTCTCCCCAAAAATGGATGAGGGAGGAACACTTTCCAGCCCATTCTATGAAGTTAGTATTATTCTGATGCTAAAACCAGACATCAGAAAGAAAATAAAATTATAAACATCTCTCACAAATATAGAAACAAAAATCCTTAACAAATTATTAGCAAACTGAACCCACCAACATATAAAAGAATTATATACTGTGACCAAGTAGGATTTATCCCCAGAATCCAAAGTTGGTGGAACATTCAGAAACAAATTAATGTATTAATTGGACTATATAATTTTTAAATATTACATAGTAATCTCAAAAGATGCAGGAAAATCATTTGACAAAGCCCAAAACTCTTTGATGATAAAAACATTCAACAGACTAGGAGGAAAAGTGAACTTTCTCAGGCTGACAACCATCTGCTTTAGGCTCAGGTCATGATCCCAGGGTCCTGGGATCGAGCCCCACATTGGGCTCCCTGCCCAGCAGGAGGCCTGCTTCTTCCTCTCCCACTCTCCCTGCTTGTGTTCTCTCTCTCTCTGTCTGTCAAATAAATAAATAATCTAAAAAAAAAAAAAAGACTAGATGCTTTCCTTCTAAGATCAAGAACAAGAAAAGGATATCTGCTCTCACTACTACTATCCATCATTATGCTAGTGGTTCTAGTCAGTGCAATCAGACAAGAAAAAGAAGTAAAGGCACCTGGGTGGCTCAGTCAGTTAAGCATCCAGCTGTTGATTTCAGCTCATGTCACAATCTCAGAGTTCTGAGATTGAGCCCTGAGTTGGGCTCCGCACTCAGCAGGGAGCCTGCTTGACATCATCTCTCTCCCTCTGTCTCTCCCTGCTCCCCCCACCTTGAAAAAAATTCCAAATCCAATAGAACCCTTCTTTTTTTTTTTTTTTTAAGATTTTATTTATTTATTTCTGAGAGAGAGAGAGCGAGCAAGCACAGGCAGACAGAGTGGCAGGCAGAGGGAGAAGCAGGCTCCCTGTCGAGCAAGGAGCCCGATGTGGGACTCGATCCCAGGACGCTGGGATCATGACCTGAGCTGAAGGCAGCTGCTTAACCAACTGAGCCACCCAGGCGTCCCCCAATAGAACCCTTCTTATCCACCATTTTGTTTCCCAGGGTTTCAGTTACCCAGGGTCAACCACAGTCCAGAAGCAGATGATACTCTTTCCTATGCATCCTATTCTCTGATGGATAGTAGTCTACACTCCATCACAATGCCTATTCATCCACCTCACTCAGTCTCATCCCACAGGCATGTTACCATCTCACATCATCACAAGAAGAGTGAACATAGTGCAATGAGATATTTTGAGAGGGAGACCATATTCACATAACTTTTATTACAGTCCATTATTATAATTGCTCTACTTTATTATTAGTTATTGTTGTTAATCCCTTACTGTGCCTAATTTATAAATTAAACTTTCTCATAGGTATAGACATTTAGAGAAGAACACAGTATATATAGAGTTTGGTACTATCCATGGTTTCAGGCATCCGCTGGGTGGATTTTTTTTAATTGCCCCAAAAATTTTTTTAAAGATTTTATTTATTTATTTGACAGACAGAGATCACAAGCAGGCAGAGAGGCAGGCAGAGAGGGGAGGGTTAGAAGCGGGCTCCCCGCCGAGCAGAGAGCCCAATGCGGGACTCGATCCCAGGATGATGGGATCAGGACCAGAGCCGAAGGCAGCGGCTTAACCCACTGAGCCACCCAGGCGTCCCTAAAAAATTTTTTAAAAAGTTATACTTACCATAAGAGTCAGCCATCTTTCCTAGGTGTTTATATAAGTAAAATGAAAATCTATGGTCACACAAAAACCTGCACAGGGATGTTTATAGCAGCTTTATTGATAATAGTTAAGAAAAAACTTCATGCTAAAACCGACCAATGCTTTTCCTGCATTTATTGCAATGATCATATTTTTTCTCCTTTATTCTATTAATATGTGAGTTGCACCGATTGATATTGGAATGTTGAAATAAACTGCATTTCTGGGATAAACCCCACTTGATCAAATATATGATCATGCTTATATTTTCCTGGATTTGGTTTGTTATTGTTTTGCTAAGGACTTTTATATCTCTGTTCATGAGAGATAGTGGTCTGTAGTTTTCTTCTAATGATTTTCGTCTAGTTTTTCTAATAAGTAATGCTGGGCTCATGAAATGTGTTGGAAGGTGTTTACTACTTCTCTATTTTTCTGAAAGACTTTGTGTAGAATTGGCATTATTTCTTAAATGTTTGATAGGTAGGAAAACGATATTGGCCTGGAGTTTTATTTGTGGGAACTTTTTTTTTTTTCTCTTTTTTTTTTTTAAAGACTTTATTTATTTATTTGACAGACAGAGGTCACAAGTAGGCAGAGAGGCAGGCAGAGAGAGAGAGGAGGAAGCAGGCTCCTGCGGAGCAGAGAGCCCGATGTGGGGCTCGATTCCAGGACCCCGGGATCATGACCCGAGCCAAAGGCAGAGGCTTAACCCACTGAGCCACCCAGGTGCCCCATATTTGTGGGAACTTTTTAAAGATATGAATTCAAGGTCTTACTTGATATAAGATTATTCATAATTTCTATTTCTTCGTAAGTGAGTTTTGGTGATGTGTGTCTTTGAGGGAATTTGTCTGTTTTGTTTAATTCTTTTATTATTCTTTCAACAATTTTATGGTATGTAGTCATGTAATTTCTACCTTCTCTCTTATTTTCTTGATTATTCTAGGTAAAGTCTTATACATTTTGTTGAATTTTTGAAAGATTTATTTGAGAGAGAGGTGGGGGTAAAGGACAGAGGAAGAGAGAGAATCTTGAAGCAGATTCCCCACGGAGCACAAGTGGGCCAACTTGGGGCTTGATCTCACAACCCTGAGATCATGACCTGAGCTGAAATCAAGAGTGGGACGCTGAACCAACTGAGCCATCTATGTGCCCCAATTTTTTGATTTTTCTAAAGCTTTTGATTATACTGATTTCCCTTCTCACTATATTCATGTAAGTTTTTAAATGGTTGGGCACAATTATTAAAGCTGTTTTCTTATTCTTATCTGGATGTTTCAACACCTTTATCATTTCTGCATCTGTTTCGATTCACTGATATTTTGTCCTAGTTATAGGTCACATGTTTGTGCTTCTTGGCATGTCTCTTAACTTTCGATTGGCTACAGAACACTGTGGATGGTACTGGTTGACTATCTAGACTTTGTTGTCTTTTTTTTTTTTTTTTTAAGGTGTTGAACTTTGTTCCGGAAGTGGTTAAGTTACTTGTGGATCTGTTTAATCTCTTTGGGACTTTTCCTAGAAGTTATTTTCTTATTTCAAAATAATTGTAATTCACAGGAAATTTCTAAGAGTACAAAGAGGGCCTATGTACCCTCCACCCAGTTTCTCCCATGGCCACATCTTCTGTAACTATAGAGATCCATCCAAATTGTTATGTGTATCAACAGCTCAGTACTCTATGGCTGGCTGGTATTCCAGCACAGATTTCTTTTTCTTCCAAGTCTACCACTTAATTCCTTAGGATTTAAAAAAACAACAAGAGGGGCACCTGGGTGGCTCAGTGGGTTGAAGCCTCTGCCTTCAGCTCAGGTCATGATCCCAGGGTCCTGGGATTGAGCCCCACATCGGGCTCTCTGCTCAGTGGGGAGCCTGCTTCCCTTCCTCTCTCTCTGCCTGCCTCTCTGCCTACTTACTTGTGATCTCTGTCTGTCAAATAGATAAATAATCTTTAAAAAATGTTTAAAAAAATAAAAAAACAAGAAAAACAAATAAAATAAAAAATTAAAAAACAAGTATTGGGATTCTCAAGAATTACACAACAAAGGAATGTCAGGGAAAGGGCAAAATTGGCCCATTTCTGGGGGCACATTTAGCTCTTCCAGCTTAACACCTAACTTCCAGACAAAATAAATTTTTATTTTTTCTAAGTGAAATAATGTACAATTTCTTTCTTCCTTGGAACTTATAACTTTCAAATGCATAGCTTTATCTTAAGCTTGGTAAAAAAAAAACCTTTAACAGGGTGATGGCCTGCCTCAGTACATAGTGTATACCTTACGGGAAATTTTTACAACAGTTGTAACACAGGAATAATGCTATTGACAATGAAGTCCTCAATTTAGAATCTAGAATATTCAATCAATGAATCTGTCTCAAGATTTCCATCTCTTGTTTGCTCTATTTGTATTCTCGTTCTGGCCACTGAATTAGTGTATTGAACCAAAAGTATTTATTTTCATTATAGTAGATTACATGTTGTTCAGTGCCCAGGTTTTTTTTGTTCGTTTCTTTTTTTATTTTTTTCAGTGGAGCTCAATTTGGGGCTTGATCCCACAACCCATGAGATCATGACCTATGCTGAAACCAAGAGTTGGACGTCCAACCGACTGAGCCACCCAGGCGCCCCTCTTCTTTTCACCTTCTTTTTTTTTTTTTTTAAGATTTTATTTATTTATTTGACAGACAGAGATCACAAGTAGGCAGAGAGGCAGGCAGAGAGAGAAGGGGAAGCAGGCTCCCCGCTGAGCAGAGAGCCCAATGTGGGGCTTGATCCCAAGACCCAAGGACCATGACCCAAGCCAAAGGCAGAGGCTTTAACCCACTGAGCCACCCAGGCGCCCCTTCTTTTCACCTTCTTAATCGTCTCCTTCTTCTTTAGAATCAGAGGCAGATGGGCCCCCTGTGTTAGCTGAAATATTCCCTTTTGACTCAACTTTTGCATTTCCCTTTTGTTTGTCTCGCTCATCTCTTGGTTATCTCCTTCATTGTGACCTTCTTCATCTCTTTGAAGCTGCTTTTTAGGTTATCATATCACTCTCTGTAGGACAAGGCGGATCAATTTTGGATCTGCCTGTTGGTTTTAGAATCTTGATTTCTGCAAATAGGGAATGGAAAAATGAAAAGCTCACACAACAGTTGGTTTAACCATTCATCTAATGAAGGACATTTGAGTTGTTTCCAGTTTGCGGGTATTGCAAATAAAGCTGCTGTGAACACTTATGTATAGGTCATGTAGACTAAAGTTTTCATTTCTCTGGGTAAAATCCCAGGAGTATGAATGCTAGGTAACATGGGAAGTGTAGGTTTAGTTTGTTAAGACACTGAAAAACTTTTCCAGTGTAGCTGTACCCTTTTACATCTCTACCAGTGATGGATGATTGAGTTTCTTAGCTTCTTCTCTAGCCTTTGGCATGGGCATGGCCTTTTAATTTTAGCCATTCTGATTGCTATGGAATGAATTGTGTCCTTCTCCCCCCAACCTCCTGCCCATTCTTATGTTGGAAGCCTAACCAATTGGACTGTATTTGGAGATCTGGGTCTTTGGGAAGTAATTAAGGTTAAGAAAGGCACAAGGGAGGGGCCTTGATCTGACAGGATTAGTGTCCCTAAAAGACCAGGCACCAGAGATCTTGTGCTCTCTCTCCCTGTGTGCACGCGGTGTGCTCACACACACACGCCAAGGAAAGGCCATGTGAGGGGGCATAGTGAGAAGCCATACACAAACCATACAAGAGAGCCCTTACCAGGGACGCCTGGGTGGCTCAGTTGGTTAAGCGGCTGCCTTCGGCTCGGGTCATGATCCCAGCGTCCTGGGATCGAGTCCCACATCGGGCTCCTTGCTCGACAGGGAGCCTGCTTCTCCCTCTGCCTCTGCCTGCCTCTCTGTCTGCCTGTGCTCTCTCTCGCTCTCTCTCTCTAACTAATAAATAAATAAAATCTTAAAAAAAAAAAAAAAAGAGAGCCCTTACCAGAAACCCAATTTGCTGGATGGTCAGTTGCAGCGGGGGAGAGAGATGGTTGAACTCTGAATATAGCATGGGTAACGAGGAATCTACAGCCAAGGAGGCAGGAGGAATGTCAGTGGGTGGTAAATTACTAAGAGCAAACACCAGGGCTAAGGGGGAATCTGGCTAAACTAACCAGGCCAGGGTGCTCCGACATCACCAAGAACCGTGGAGGACAAGGAATCCAGATATCGAAGGTTAGCGGTGTGTGTGTGTGGGGGGGGGGTGTTCTGGTTAAACTGACTTAGCTGAATTCTTCCTAAAATTGGACACAGAAGCCCAAAAGCCTTAGTTGCAAAAGAGTGTGCTCTCAGGGGGGTGTGACTAGAATTCAGCCAAGGAGAGAATCTTTGTCAGCTCCTTTCCCTATACTGTGCAGCCCTGTGGTTTTTATTATTTTTAAAAATGGCTCATGTTTGTTGAGCCCTTATAATATGTCAGGTACGATGTTAAGTGTTTCATATATGTCTATTAATCCTCCCGGGAGTCTTGTCAGGCGGATGAAATTATGTCCAACTCAAAGTTAAGAAATATGAAACTCCGGTAAACTGACTGGTCTAGGACTCCATACGTAGTAATAGGATCAGAGTTTGAAACCACGTTTCTCCTATTTAAGTGATCACTGCGCTAAACTGCAAATAGGACAATGCAAATGTCAAATATAATTCCGTGGCCCACCCAGATCCACTAGGACAGGCCCCCGAGGTGCGGACACCCCGGAAACCCCCGCCCCTAGCCGCAGCCAAGGGCTAGGTAAGCAGCTGCACTGTGCAGCCTCGCGCGGGCCGGGCGGGGAGGGGCAGCCCCGGGGAGGGGCATCCCCGCCCACCGCTCCGCTGCAACCAGTAGGGCCTGCGCCTTGAGGGGCGGGGCTGCCGCTCTGATTGGGCACCTCCGGGGGCGGGACCGGGCGGCGAGCGCCCAGCACCGAGTGGTGCGCGAACCCCGGGCGCGCCAAGTTCTGGGTTCCGGACTCGCGCGGCAGGCGTCACGTGGTGGGCACTTAGTCGGGCGCAGGCCGGTGTGTCTCGGAGCCTCGCCGCGGCGGCAGCAGCGTGGGGCCTCGGGGTCGCTGGGCTGGTGTGCGGGACCCTGTTCCGGTAGGCGGGCAGCTTCGGGTGTCAGGACCTTGGTGTCCCGGGCGCTCTCGGGGTGTGCGCTCTCTTTGTGCGCCTTGCCGCCGCGCTTCTCCCGCAGCTCTGAGACGCCGGAAAAGGTGAGGGGCGGGAGGGCGGCGAGCCCGGATGCCCGGTCTCGGGTCCGTGCGGTAGGGGTGGTGGGCTCAGTCATTGACACAGATCTGGAGGCTTATAGCTGATGAGGTAGCCGCTCCCCACTAAGCCCTTTAATCGCGGAGCATTTTCAGTTCAGGTGCGCCCTTCACGGGGCTACAGAATGCCCTCAACAGAGCTGCGGGTGGAGTGCTCTTCACGTAGCCCATTTTACAGATGAGAAAGGTGAGGCTCGACGAGAGGAGCCGATTTAGGCGTGACCCTGCAGAGAGCAAAATGGCAGAGCCCGGAATCCAACGGAAGCTCTCCAAGCGTGTGCCCTCTTGCCTTGCATATATGGTCGCGCTGCTTTGGGGAGTGCGAACAGCTTCCTGCAGGGGAGCAGCTGCGCCTGTTGTCTGCAATCTGTCACCCCCGCCCCCCCCCCCCCCGTGCTAGGAGACAAACGTTGCACTGTGGGGTTCTTGGCCCCGTGCCCTGTGCTTCGAGGTCCTGGAAGTCAAGTGACCCTTGATCCGCTGAGGCCAGCACACAGCATGTGTCTTTACTCAGGCAGCTGCCGGACTGGAAACGCCAGTTCAGGTTCTTAGGGAATCATATTTTAAATTTCTTACTTGAAGGAACACGCCCCGGAGGTGGGCAGTCTGTGCTTTTACTCAGCGCAGGGTCACGGGAACGGGCTTAGGAACTAAAGGTAAACCGGAGTTCAGATTCTGACCCTGTTGTAGGACCTTATTAAGGCTCTGAGCCTCAGTTTCCTCCTCTGTAAACCGGGCAGCACAAAATCTGCACATGGGACACACAGATGGCATTCAGCAGGGTCGATCCCTCAAGAGACTTCTGGCTGGTTCCAGTTGTGTGACAAAGGCCCAGGGAAGATTTGGGGCCATGGGGAGGTTGATGACCTTGGCAGGTAAATTCACTTCCAGGTATGTGTCCGAGGGGTTGAGGTGAAGATCATGCCACGCATGAGCGACATTTCCCCAACAGAAATATCCAGCACTATAATGATAATCATGGCAGCAGTGGGCTGTGTCCTCCCCGGAGTGCTCAGCCCAGATTCCTGAGTGGGAACAAAGATGGCCGTAAGGTCCCTCCCGTATCTTTCGTAGTAGCTGACAGTTGGGTACTTACTGTATGCCTGGCGCTGTTTTGAGTGCTTGTGTGTCGGGTGGCTTTTAATTCTCCTCAGAACAGTCTTCACTCCCGGGTTTTACAGGAGGGGACTGAGAAATAGGTGTCAGTAACTGGGGTTGCATGTTAGGACGTGGAGAATGGGATTTGAACCCATCGGGCTGGCTTTAGCAGTTTCCTGGGGTGTGGTCTTCACTGTTGGGACGTGGCAGGATTGGAGGGGTCCAGCTGGGGACTCCCACCAGCTTTTTGGCACAGGAAACCTTGATCTCCCCCAGTTGGGTTTCTCTAGTTGTTAGTTTCAGATTTCACAGATGGCTTAAGAGGGGCGCCTGGGTGGCTCAGTGGGTTAAGCCTCTGCCTTCAGCTCGGGTCATGATCTCAGGGTCCTCAGAGCCCCGCATCAGGCTCCCTGCTCAGTGGGGAGCCTGCTTCCCCCTCTATCTCTGCCTGCTGCTCTGCCTACTTGTGACCTCTCTCTCTGTGTCAAATAAATAAATAAAATCTTTCAAAAAAGAGAAAGAAAGAAATGGCTTAAGACCAAGATTTCTAGAACACAGTTTGAAACTTGTGAAGTATGCACGGTCAAAGGGAAGAATCTGTTCTCCCTTCCCTACTCTCACCCTTGGTGCTCCTGAGGATCATCTTTTGTGTCTCTGTTTTGTTCCCCAAGCTTCAGCCACATGGGCCTGATTTCTGGCCCTCAGCAAGTCAAACTTCTAACCATCTTAGGACCTTTGTGCTAAAGGTGATAAGGTGAGGGATGATTTAGGAGGATAAGGTGTGTTTGCTCTTACCCCAGATCTCAGAAGCTTGGATCTTTCCCAATTCAGATCTCAGCTCATACACCATTTACGACCTGGTGTAAAAAAGCCCTCCCCCGCACTTAACCGTCCTCATGGCAGTCACTACCGCCCTAAATTATCTTGTGTATTTCTTTTTTTTTAAAGATTTTATTTATTTGACAGAGAGAGAGAATGAGAGAGAGGTCACAAGTAGGCAGAGAGGCAGGCCGGGGGGGGGGGGGGAGCAGGCTCTCCGCTGAGCAGAGAGCCCGATGTGGGGCTCGATCCCAGGACCCCAAGACCATGACCTGAGCCTAAGGCAGAGGCTTAACCCTCAACCACCCAGGCGCCCTATCTTGTGTATTTGATGTTTACTTTTTTATTAGTCTGCACCTCACAAAAGCAAGGCCTCTGGCTTTTTGACCCACATATTCTTAGTTCCTTGCTCAGTGCCTGGGACATAGGAGTTGCTCAGTAAATATGTGTTGCAAGAATGAATGAATTCACTGTAGGCTAATACTAGTAGTAGAGTAGATCTCTTAACTATCAAAAGCTTGTTTTGAACGAAATACAGAATTACTGTATGGTCCAGCAATTCCTCTTTGGGTCTATACGCAGAAGGATTGAAAGCAGGGACTTGGTATCTGTTCAAGTTCATGGTTGCGTCATTGACAGTGACCAAAAGGTGGAAGCAGCCTAATGTCAGTGATGGCAAAATGGATAAAGAAAGTACTGTGTGGTGTCCGCGGACAGTGGGATATTATCCTGACTTAAAAGGCAGGGAGATTCTGCCACGTGCTACCACATGGATGAACTCTAAAGACCTCGCTCTGCATGAAATAAGCCAGACACAAAAGGGTGACTATTGTGTGATTCCATCTACCTGGTCAGATTCATAGTAAGCAGAACAGGTGTTACCACCAGCTTGGAGAGAAGGGAGTGGAGAGGTGTTTAATAGGTACCCAGAATTGCGGTTTGGGGCGAGGAGAAAGTTTTGGGGACGGATGGTGGTGATAGTTTAATGCCACTGAATTGCACCTAAAAATGGTCAAAATGGCAGAGAATGACAAATACTATAGTGATTACACTTAATACGTGGAATTTAAGAAAGAAAACGAACAAGCAAAGAAAAAAAAATTAGACTCTTAAATACACAACAGATTGGTGGTTGCCAGAGGGGATGTGAATGGGTGAAAGAGAAAAAAAAATTAAAGATGATTTTTAATTTAAAAATGGTTAAAATGGTAAATGTTATGTGTCTTTTATCAGAGTTCAAAAACAAATGAGGACTAAGTTCAAGGTCTGTTATTTTTCAGCCAAACTCCAAATCTCAAGATGTGAAGTATTTCTTACCTAAATATATTAGCTAAAAGGGATGCTTTTCCCTCTGCATCTTAATAGGTACACAGGGTCAGGATCTCTTTCTTGTTTTTTTTTTTTTTTTTAAAGATTTTATTTATTTATTTGTTAGAGAGAGAGAGAGAGAGCGAGCACAGGCAGACAGAGTGGCAGGCAGAGGCAGAGGGAGAAGCAGGCTCCCTGTCGAGCAAGGAGCCCGATGTGGGACTCGATCCCAGGACGCTGGGATCATGACCTGAGCCAAAGGCAGCTGCTTAACCAACTGAGCCACCCAGGCGTCCCTCTTTCTTGTTTTATCAGCTCCCTGGTTATCAGTAAATCTGGTCAAGTTGACCGATAAATTAGCTATTTACCTCCCAGGTCTTTGTCCTTCTTACTGTAATTCAGATCGCCCCAGGACAGTAGATCCAATTGACTTAGACAATAGATTTTATCTGTAGTACGTATAATTGACTTAACAGAATCTTGAACTCTGTTGTTTTGTTTTAAGATTTCATTTATTTATTTGCGATGGAGAACCTGCAGAGGGAGAGCGAGAAGCAGGCTTCTCCCTGAGCAGGGAGCCAGGTGCGGAGCCTGGAGCCCAGGACTCTGGGATCATGCTCTGAGCTGAAGGCAGACTCGTAACCAACTCTGCCACTCACGAGCCCCTGAACTCTCTGTCTGGATAAAGAATTAAAGCGTTTTCACGATTGGGGCTCCTGGGTGGCTCAGTGGGTTAAGCCTCTGCCTTTGGCTCAGGTCATAATTTCAGGGTCCTGCTTCCCCCCTCCCCTCTCTGCCTGCCTCTCTGCCTACTTGTGATCTCTGTCAAATAAATAAACAAATAATATCTTTTTTTTTTTAATGTTTTCAGGGGTGCCTGGGTGGCTCAGTGGGTTAAAGCCTCTGCCTTCGGCTCAGGTCATGGTCTCAGGGTCCTGGGATCGAGCCCTGCATAGGGCTCTCTGCTCAGCGGGGAGCCTGCTTCCTTTCTTCACTCTCTCTGCCTACTTGTGATCTCTGTCTGTCAAATAAATAAATAAAATCCTTAAAAAAAAATGTTTTCACGATTAAAACAAAAAGCTTCAACTGGACTCAAGAAAGGTATGGGTGGGACGCCTGGGTGGCTCAGTTGGTTAAGCGGCTGCCTTCGGCTCAGGTCATGATCCCAGCGTCCTGGGATCGAGTCCCACATCGGGCTCCTTGCTCAGCAGGGAGCCTGCTTCTCCCTCTGCCTCTGCCTGCCACTCTGCCTGCGCTTACTCTCTCTGACAAATTAAAAAAAGAAAAAAGAGAAAGGTATGGGTTCGGGGCACCTGGGAGACTCCCGCATTGGGCTCCCTGCTCTGCAGTGAGCCTGCTTCTGCCTCTGCCCTGCCTGAAATAAATAAATACAATCTAAAAACAAAAACAAAAAAAAACAGCGAATGGGTTTAAGAAGGATGTGGATTAAATGCGGTATATTGGGGAAGGAGGCCTGATCCTGAGGGTAAAAAACTCCTCCCCCAGGTGAGGGAGGGGCATGTCCCTGCCTGCCGCTCTCCCCAGGGTTTCAGAGGTAACTGACTCAGAATTAGCATCTCCCCTAAGAAAAAAGATTTGCAGCCAGAGCTTTTCTGCCCTAGGGAAGCCAGTGAGCGAGGCAGGTGGGGACTTTGTTCCTTGTCCTGAGCAGGGTGCCAGGGAGCGCCTTTCCCAGAATGATTGTAGATCTGACCTGCCTTGGAGGAGGGCTCCAAGTGGACTTTAGTTATCTGGCGTTTGACCACTATCTTCCTCTGTGTTGCTTGCCACCTTCAAATCTCTTTGAGTAATCCATATTTAGAAGAAGCTTGGTCTTCGAGATTCTAGAACCAAAACGCCTTGTTTGTTTTGGCTCTTGTGCTTTTTTTTGGGCCGGGGAGTCGGTTACCACCTGTCAAGGGCATGTGTGTGGGCCGATGTAGAGAGTCTTGGGTTGTACTGGCCATCCTTCAGTGCAGGGATCAGCACAGAGAACGGAGAAAAGCAGTGGCAAAATGCCAAAAACATTTTCCCGGTCTCTCCCCCGGGACAGCCACGTGGTGCACATGGCCGGCCACTGCCCAGGCTGCCTGCCTGCCCTTGGCAAGTTAGGCCAGATGTTGCTGCAGAAGCATGTGTTAATGGAAGCCGAAATGCTTGCAGACGGGGCTTGTTCCTAACCCTCTGCGCTCCACTTAAAATCATGGCTGCTTCGAAAGCCTCAGTGAGGAATTTCCCAGTTAACGATTACTGGTAGTTCCTTCTTTCGAGCTCTAGGGAGGTTAAGGAGGATGGATCACTGTGACTTGGGACTGTTGGGCTATTTTATTTAGTGGGTGTGTTTGTCTAGCAGGTGAGAGTGTGCGAGTGTTACTCCTGCTGCTGCGCGTCAGCAGTTCTGGGACGCTGGCTGGGGGGTCCCACGGTTCAGTTCTGGTAGTAGTTGGAGTTAGCATGGACCCCACAGGTTAAGGGCTCAGTCCCACAAGACAGCCCCCCATTTCAGACAACAACCACAAGTAGGAGGTCTCCCCATTACCTGCAGCTTCTGTAGGACTTGGCTACAAATTGGAGGTTCCCATGAGCCCTGCCCCCCTTCCTGGGATTCAGTCATTGCTAAGATGGCCCATAGAACTCCGGGAAACATTTGCTTACCTTTACCAGTTCATATAGCAAAAAACACCATAAAGGAAGGATACAGATAAACAGCCAGATAAAGACATACTTAGGGTGAGGGGTGGGACAGTCCCACATGCGACAGCTTCTGTCCCCCTAGAGTTGGGGTGCGCCACCCTGGGTGTGTTCACCAACATGGAAGACCCCCGGACCCCATGCTTCGTGGATTGTTAGGGAGGCTTCCTCCCCTACACTCGATCAGTCATTAACTCTGTTTCTAGGACCTTTCCCCTCTCTGGAGAATGGGGAGTCTGGATGGAAAATTCCAAGCTTCTGATCATGGCTCGGTCTCTGTGGACCAGCCAGGAGCCCACCCAGAGTCACCTGGGTAGAACAAAAGGCACTCTTATCCCCCAGGAAATCGCAAGGGTTTTAGGAGGAGAGATCAGTGTATATTTCTTATTAATTCACAGTACTCTTGGGCAATGGGCTGTCTCGCCTCCTGATTGGCTCTTTCCCAACCTAGATGGTTTTTCCCAACCTAGAGGGTTTGTCTCCTATACTAGGGCCCCTGACCAGGCTGTCCACAGTGATCCCTGCTCATGCCAGTACCCCGTTCTCGTCCCCCATGCTGCTCTCCTCGTTCTAGTTCGCTGCGTTAAGTCACCTGTTTGGCTCACTGCCAGGCAGGGCTCCTGCCTCTTTCGGTTACCACTGTGTGCCCAGTACCAACCCTGTGACTGCCTCCAGGAAGCCTCTCAGTAAATAGCCAGCGAATGAGT
Source organism: Taxidea taxus jeffersonii (assembly GCA_003697995.1). Classification (NCBI taxonomy): domain Eukaryota; kingdom Metazoa; phylum Chordata; class Mammalia; order Carnivora; family Mustelidae; genus Taxidea; species Taxidea taxus. Next base: position 40,795 of record ML111255.1, read on the forward strand.
ATCCTGAAATGACAACTTAGCAAACTGAGGGGGAAAGCCCTGAAAAGCTGCCAACTACTGGTTGAAGGAGGTTGGTTCCTGTCAATATTTAAACTTTCACACCGGTGGGTGTGCCACTGCCTACAAATTGTCCATCCTCTGCAGAAACCTACAGAAGCTTGCATTTTCCGCTCAGCTCTTTCAACGGGGTGCCATTTTCTTTTCTTTTTTTTAAGATTTTATTTATGTATTTGACACAGAGAGAGCACAAGTAGGCAGAACGGCAGGCAGAGGGAGAGGGAGAAGCAGGCTCTCCATGGAGCAGGGAGCCCGATGTGGGGCTCGATCCCAGGATGCTGGGATCATGACCTGAGCCAAAGGCGCCCCCAAGGAATGCTGTTTTCTGGTAAAAAAGACACACGTGTCAGTCTGACCTGGGGTTTTTATTGGAGGGTTTCTATTTAAGCAACAGTGTGTACCTTAACTCACAGCTCCTACAGTAGGAAATCTAGGGGGCACTCAGAATGTGTGCTTGGGGGTTTTGAGCCCATCCTTCATGGCCAACCTGCTGTGCAGGCCTGGGCTGAGATATTTTTTCTTTTCTGAGCCTCATTTTCATTACTTGGAAAATGGAAAATGGGAAGAATAACACTGAAATCAGCAATTCGTTTGTTCAGCCATTTGGCAAATATACATGGCCATGCTGGGGTTCTGTGTGGGATTAAAAAAAAAAAGTAACACTGAGTTCTTGCCTTCAAGGCCCCTGGTTTAGGTGGGGAGCTGCCCCATAACCAGGAAAGGTAGAATTGGGAAGAGGGTACCGGGCTCTCCAGGCTGGGGCAGGCCTCAGAGGGAGGGCGGGGAGTTCTCGCTACTAACAGGATCCGGAGCTGACCTCCAGAAGGAACCAGAAGTCCACGCAGTGGTTGTGCAATAGAAGGCCATCATGTTGACCCAGCACTTGTGAGGGAAAGGCCATAAAACGCGTCAGTCCTTCAGCAACTCGGGAGAACCAACAGCTTTAACTAAATTTAATGCTGGGGGGCGCCTGGGTGGCTCAGTGGGTTAAAGCCTCTGCCTTCGGCTCAGGTCATGATCCCAGGGTCCTGGGATCGAGCCCCACATCGGGCTCTCTGCTCGTTGGGGAGCCTGCTTCCTCCTCTCTCTCTCTGCCTGCCTCTCCACCTACTTGTGATCTCTGTCTGTCAAATAAATAAATAAATAAAATCTTTAAAAAAAAATAATAAATTTAATGCTGGGAGTGTTTCCATTTCCAGGCAACTTTGAACCAGCGCAGTGATGGCTGAAGTCAGTGGGACTCACAAGGATGCTGACCTGTGGTCCTCGCATAATAAAATGCTGGCGCAACCCCTGAAAGACGGCGACACTGAGGTGAGGCACCGGGAGTCTTACTTACATCTCCTGGTCTATTCCTGAGTAAACCCCACTGAGGGGCGCCTGGGTGGCTCAGCGGGTTAAGCGTCCCACTCATGGTTTCAGCTCAGGTCATGATCTCAGGGTCGTGGGATCGAGCCCCAAGTCCGGCTCTGCACCGAATGTGGAGTCTGCTTCAGATTCTGTCTTCCTCTCTCTCTAAAATAAGAATTTAAAAATCTTTAAAAGCCCTCTATGGGGGAAATAGGGATATTTCTGGGTCTCCACGGAGTGCAGAGCACTGTTCTGGCTGTTCCAGAGGAAAGGGCCACTTGGAGGGGCCACTGAGATCTGACCCTTTCCTTCCAGTTCAGGGATCTAGACACCGAGAAGCATCTTTTATTCATGTGGGGTTTTTTTGTTTTTGTTTTGTTTCTTTGTTTTTTAAAGATTTTATTTATTTATTTGACAGACAGATCACAAAGGTGGAGGCTTTAACCCACTGAGCCACCCAGGTGCCCCTTATTCCTGTGTTTTTATAACAGCTTTAGACTGAGAGATCATTGACTTAGCATGTAAGTCACCCACTCAAGATGCATATGTCGGTGGTTTTCATATTTATTTATTTATTTATTTATTTGAGAGAACCCAAGCAGGAGGAGAGGGAGAAGAGAAGCAGACGCCCGACTGAGCAGGGAGCCAGACACAGGACTTGATCCCAGGACCCCGGGATCATGACCTGAGCTGAAGGCAGATGCTTAACCGACTGAGCCACCCAGGCTCCCCTGCAGTCAATTTTAGAACATTTTTATCCCCTCCCCCCCGCAAAGAGAAACCAAAACGCATAAGCAGTCACCCCATACCCCCCCACCCCAAACTCCCCAACCCGAAGCCACTGCTGGCCTACTTCCTGCCTCTGTGGGTTTACCAAAGCCACTTTTTTTTTTTTTTTAAGATTTTATTTATTTATTTGACAGAGAGAGAGAGATCACAAGTAGGCAGAGAGGCAGGCAGAGAGAGAGGAGGAAGCAGGCTCCCTGCTGAGCAGAGAGCCCGATGCGGGGTTCGATCCCAGGACCCTGGGATCATGACCTGAGCCGAAGGCAGAGGCTTTAACCCACTGAGCCACCCAGGCGCCCCCAGTTATGGCTTTGATCAGAGCAAAACACTAACCTGAATCGGCCAGACGTTCACTGCTCACCTTCCCTTTTCTCTCATCAGGTTTATGACATCATCAAGAAGGAGAGTAACCGGCAGAGGGTCGGGCTGGAGCTGATCGCCTCAGAGAATTTCGCCAGCAGGGCCGTTTTGGAGGCCCTAGGCTCTTGCTTAAATAACAAGTACTCTGAGGGGTACCCAGGCCAGAGGTATGTGAGTGTCGTCACAGGCCTGCTTCTGACACAGTGATGGGAGCTACCGAGTCAGTCTCGAGTCCACAAAACAAGGGATTCCTGTTCGCGCCTGTCCTAACTCATTGGCAGTTCCCAGCACAAGGCAGGGCTCCTGTTCTCGGAGCAGCTGTCCTCGTCGTCTTTAGCAGTCCCTTTGTGGGGCTTTCTAGAATAACAGTCCGGTCCTTATGGAGTCTGGAGCTGCTGGGCCGTTGTTGAGGCTCTAGAGAAAGGTCAGCTCTGCGAGAGGCGTCATGAAAGGTGGCTGTGGCTCTGTGAGCCATGGAGTTTCTGTCAGGGGTGACCCAGAAGCGACAATGGACTCTGTCGTGGCTGTGTTAGAAACGTTGGATTTGGGCAACTCCTTCCCCCTGAAAGCCACAAGAAGTTCTTTTCATTTTTGATTTTTTACAGTCATCAGCAAAGATGGGGATCACAGATGTTGACGTATGGTTTTTGCAGATTTGCATATTTGTGTCCCAAAGGACACGGGAAAAAAAGGGTCCCCCTTGACCTGCTGCCTGCCGCTCGACACCGAGATGCCCCTGAAGCTCTTGGGAGAAGGGCCGAGAATCAGGTTGAAGGCACAGTCTTTTTCCTGCCCTAAATAACTGCCTTCGAGAACTCTGTGCCTTCAAGGGTTCCCCTGGTGTTTTCACAACCAGTAGCTCATGGGATCTCGGGAGAACCCCAAGACGGGGCTGTTTTCCACGTGGTACAGATGAGGAAGCCGAGACTCACTGACATTCAGTGACTTCTTTCCCGAGTTTTGTGAGTTGTTCTATTGAAATGAATGAGCCTGACAGTAGGTTGTGGGGACCCCCAAATTTGTGGCCAAGGGGGACAGTGGTGTGGATAGCCTGGGGGGCCCAGGACTTGTGGCTGGTGTGTGACATGGGGGCGGACTCATGAGCCCTTAGGCTGGAGCATTGGCGCTAACTCCAACCCTAACCTGACTGACCCTATCTCATCATTTCCTCGAAAACGCTTCTGTCTTTGTTGGACATCGGAGAGGTGACGGTGGTCTTCGAGTTGAGGGTGAAAGGCAGTGCTGTGGTCTAGGCATCGGGCTGAGCGTGACCCCAGTCCTGTTCCTGTATTCCGCAGCCTGACTGCAAAGTCCGCTCTCTCACCCCGCTTCCAGATAAGGATCAGACTTGGCCCGTGAAGGAGGCAGCTCCAAGTCCCGCGGTAAAGAGCAGAACCAGGATTGTATCCTCTAGTTCCGGGTCTGTGTCATGCACAGGTTTTCCAGAGCTCCCTGCCGCCTCTGCAGGGGTCTGGGGCAAGGCAGGCAGGGGCACTGGAGTCTCACCATGACCCTGAATCCCCGTTCTGTGTTTGCCCCACCTGGAAAATGGCTGATTGCTAAGCCCCCTTGCAGCCCTGACCTTCCTGAAGGTCCATCACCCTTCCCCAGTCGTGGGCGGCTCTCCTTCAAGCTCGGAGGACACCACACCTTTCTTTGGTGCCAAAGCAGAGAATGTGACGCTGGAAGGGACCTTCCAGATCACTCCATGAAGCCCCTCCCAGTTCCCACACTTGGTGGCGGCGGCATTATTCACAACAGCAAGAGCTGGGGGTGGCCCAGGAGTCCATGGATGGATGAGCGGATAAGCAAAATGTGATTGATCCTTATAACTGACCGCCCTTTGGCCTTAAAACAGAAAGAGTTCCCATCACGTGCTACATCAAAGGTGAACCACAAGGACCTTGTGCTGAGTATAATAATGCAGTCTCCAAAGTCTGCATAGTGCCTCATGCCATTGAGAGCTGTCTAGAACCGTCAGGACCGTCTCGAGGAGGAGAACGATGGTTGCCAGGAGCTGTTGGGGGGCAATGGGAGCTGCTGCCACGAGGGTGTAGAGTTTCAGTTTCGCAGGATGAGAAAGTTCTAGAGGTCCGTTTCACAACAGTGGGAATACCTTTAGCAGCGTGAGGTACTTAATGCAACTGGACTGTATGCTTGGAAAAGGTTTAAGATTTCAAATTGACATTCTGTGCTATGTGTTCTTTACTAGGATGAAAAGAGTTTGTGTGTGTGTGTGTTTAAAGATTTATTTATTTATTTAAAGATTTTATTTATTTGTCAGAGAGAGAGAGTGCACAGGCAGGCAGAGTGGCAGGTAGAGGCAGAGGGAGAAGCAGGCTCCCTGCAGAGCAAGGAGCCCGATGTGGGACTCAATTCCAGGACGCTGGGATCATGACCTGAGCTAAAGGCAGCCGCTTAACGGACTGAGCCACCCAGGCGTCCCAAAAGAGAGAGTGAGTGTGAGCCAGCACAGGATGTGGGGGAGGGGACAGAGGGAGAGGAGGAAGCACACGCCCCACTGAACAGGGTACCCAAGGTGGGGCTTGATCCCACAACCCCAGTATCATGACCTGAGCAATCAAGAGTTGGGCACTCAACCGACTGAGCCGCCCAGGTACCCGAAAAAGAATATATACATCTAATTTTAATTTTTTTTAATTTATTTATTTGACAGAGATCACCAGTGGGCAGAGAGGCAGGCAGAGAGGGGGGTGGGGGAAGCAGGCTCCCCGATGAGCAGAGAGCCTGATGGTGAGGCTCGATCCCAGGACCCTGAGATACAACCTGAGCCGAAGGCAGAGGCTTAACCCGCTGAGCCACCCAGGCGCCCCTAATTTAAATTTTTTTTTTTTAATGTGACATTTCTTCAGCAGACTTTTTTTTTTTTAAGATTTTATTTATTAATTTGACAGAGAGATCACAAGCAGGCAGAGTAGCAGGCAGAGAGAGAGAGGGGGGGAAGCAGGCTCCCCACTGAGCAGAGAGCCCGATGTGGGGCTCGATCCCAGGACCCTGAGATCATGACCTGAGCCGAAGGCAGAGGCTTAAACCACTGAGCCACCCAGGCGCCCCTAATTTAAAATTTTTAAGGATGTCTCCGACCACAAGTCATCATGGTTAAAAATGTCTACTGAGTTGAGTTACTATGATTATTAATATTCAGAGAAAAAGGAAATACAAATTTTCATATTATTAGACAACAAGTAAAATTTTACTAGAACTGTAAAAACAAAAAATCAGGAGAACCTCTCCCACCTCACCAGCCCTGAGGAACCCCCATTCCACATTCTGGCTCTGGGGCTCTGATTCCTCTTGGAACCTGATGCAAGGGTGATCGCACCGTTGTAACTGGCTGATGTCACTCAGTGAGATGACAAGGTCCTCAGGGTTCATCCATGCAGCCTCTGTCGGAATTTCTTGTAGACAAGAAGGTACTTGCTTGGTTGTGCAGCCGACTGGGCACGGATGGAGGATGAGTGGCGTGGAGTCTCGGGGGACTCATTCTCACTGCCCCTCAGCTTTCATTCTTCTGTCCCAGCATGAAGCTGCTTTGGCCTTTGTACAAAGCACAGAGGATCGGGGCCACAGGGGGCCTAAGCCGGCTTTCTCCACAGGTATTATGGTGGGACCGAGTTCATCGACGAGCTAGAGATCCTCTGTCAGAAGCGAGCACTGCAGGTCTACGGTCTGGACCCCAAGTGCTGGGGGGTCAATGTCCAGCCCTACTCAGGTACTGCCATATCCAGACAGGCCTGGGCGGTCCCCTGCCTGCTGGCGTTCACGGAAAGCAAGAGTCCCAAGAAGGACAGCCCATAAAGAGAAGTGAAAAATGGGCCAAGCCCCTACTGGGGCTTAGAGACGCACAGATGGGTCCATGCATCTCTCTCCATCGCCCTTGGCACCTCCCACCTCACCCCTCCTGAACACACCCGTCCTGTATTCTTGGGGTTTGCTGCGGGGGAATCTCTGGGGAGCTGGCTGCACAGTGAGGGGCCAGGCCTGTTCTGTCCACTCCTGGTTGATGGCCAAGCTCTGGGGTCCTGCTTGGGGCCTCCCGGGACATGCTCTGGCGTCGCCTTCCAGGCTCCCCTGCCAACTTCGCGGTGTACACCGCCCTGGTGGAGCCCCACGGGCGCATCATGGGCCTGGACCTGCCCGACGGTGGCCACCTGACCCACGGGTTCATGACAGACAAGAAGAAAATCTCTGCCACGTCTATCTTTTTTGAATCTATGCCCTATAAGGTAAGTGGGTCTCTAGGTGGTCCAAAGTTCCTGAGATGCTCCAGGAAGTCCCCTGCTTTTTGCTGTCTGTCACTTCCTGCCCTTGGGACTCCTCAGGCATTTGGTGCAAGCCAGGGGCAGCAGAAGCCCAGGGAGGTGGGTCGGGGAGGTTTTAGCTGCAGCCTGACCCCCAGGGACTAGTGACAGCTGTGCTCGGGACCCTACCACCCCTCATGGATCTGTCCGTGAACCACAGCCTGTGTGAGCCACAGGCCCAGCCTGCGCGTGACACGTAGTCACGTGGGGCCCTCGTCATGACAGCTGGGTCGGAACAGCGCACAGACGATGCGTGTGCTGATGTGTGAACTTGATGCTGGGGAGGGGACAAAGGCAGTAACCCGCGGACTTGGTTATGGGGAAGCCCATGTGCATGGTGACTCTCCCTTGTGTCCAGAAACCATTTCCTCCTGCTGTTTGTTGTCCCATGGGCCGTCCCCAGTTAGTTCGTGGGCCCCATGGCGTGCAAAGGTCGCAGCGCTTCCTTGAGCTTGGCTGAGGGTCAGACTCGGGATTTTATTCCTTTAGGGAAAGTCAGGCCAGTGTTCCTTCTGTCTTGGCATCCTGTGGCCTGTGCTGAGTGCCCTTGACTGTTCACCATTTGTCAGCCTTTGGCTCAGTCCTCGTAACTGCATGTGTGCTTTTTGCGTTCGCTGCTTTTCCTGGAAAGCCCGGGCGTTTCTGGCTGCAGGTGTCCTCGTCGGCCAGCTCTGACCCTGAAGGTGGATTTTGAAACATGACAGTAATGACACAGTGCTCAGCCGTTGCATGTATACCAGGAAAGCCACTTTCTTTCCTTTTTTTTTTTTTTTTTTTAAGATTTTATTTATTTATTAGAGAGAGAGAGAGATGGAGAGAGAACATGGGGAAGGGGGAAGCAGACTTCCCTCTGAGCAGGGAGCCCAGTGTGGGGCTCGATCCCAGGATGCTGGGATCATGACCTGAGCTGGAGACAGACATTTAACTGACCGAGCCACCCAGGCTCCCCTCAAAAGGTGGTTTCTACAGTTTCTTTCACTATGGAAAGAACAGTGGCAGAAAGGAATCATGGACTTGTTTTCTGATCTCAGGTGAGGCCTCAGGCAGCCTTACTCTTTAGGCCAATGTCCTTATTAATTAATTAAAGTAGGTTCCACGCCCAGCACGGAGCCCAGTGTGGGGCTTCAACTCATGACCCTGAGATCAAGACCTGAGCTGAGATCAAGAGTCAGACGCTTAACCCACTGAGCACCCCCAGTCCTCCTTCTCCCAAGAGTCTCTTGGGTACAGGCTGGAGGGAGGCTCAGCGGTGGTGGGTCTGCAGGGGTGCAGAGTGGCTGGGAGCTTAGCCAGCTGGAGACATAGCTCGCCCGCCAAAGGGGCACTGGCCGTGTGCAGGGAGGAGACACAGACCTGCCTGGCCTCCAGCAGCAGCTACCACACCTCTCCTCTGCCCCCGAACCTGTCTCCCTGCCCTGCCTCTCCCTGCCCGGCCTCTCCCAGCCCCCACTTCATCATGGGGCGGGCTCTCACCCTGCAGGCATAGCTAGACATTTCATCTCCGTGGGGAAACAGCACCTCAAACCTTCTGTCCCCCTGTCTCCTGTGTCCAAGGAGTGTCCCCTCCCTGAAGGTCCTAAGTGACAGAAGGGAGGCCCTCTTTCCATCTCTCTACACCACTCTGGCCCCTATGCAGTTTCTCACAAATGCCCGTGAGTTCTCCCTGGAGCGGATTTTTCTTTTGTCACGTACTTAGCATTTTCTAAAAAAGGAAAAAAAATATATTAAAAAAAAATCCCATACGTTTATTTTTTTTTAAGATTTTACTTATTTATTTGACAGACAGAGATCACAAGTAGGCAGAGAGGCAGGCAGAGAGAGAGGAGGAAGCAGGCTCCCCGCTGCGCAGAGAGCCCGATGCGAGGCTCGATCCCAGGACCCTGAGATCATGACCTGAGCCGAAGGCAGAGGCTTAACCCACTGAGCCACCCAGGCGCCCCCAAAAATCCCATACGTTTAAAAAGCAGAATGTGGAAGGGAGAGCAGCAACACATTTTGTGGGGGTGGGTAATTATGTCTTTAAAACTTTTTTTAGAATTATGTCTGTTTTTTCCACTGCGGGTCAGCTGTTGATTTTCTTTAAGGTAACAGTTCCTCTGCCAAGTGCAGGTAACTAGAAAGAAGCAGTTCATTCCCTTTGCAACAGAACCACAACTGGGCCTTCTGCCTGCCTTTCCAGTGAGGTCTTGGTTGCACACAGCTTCCGTAGTCGTGTTCATTGGACAGGGTGGCCACCGGACCCGAGCCTTGCCCCCCAGGGCTCCTCCCACCACCTCCTCTCTGGAGAGCTCCTGTGCCCCACACCCCTAAAAGCTTTCCCTTTGATTTTTACTTCCCCTTGGCACAAATGCTTTAACGCAACTTTAATACACTGATTTTATTAAGACATGCGTCGCCAAAAAGGGGGAAAAGATATTTGACGTTTCACAGGTACGTGGATCCACAGCCTGTCTGGAATTGATTTCTGTGGGGGGCGGTGAGGTGGGCATCCAGATAACATTTTTCCACGTGGATGTCCAGTGGACCTAGTTCCACGTCCTGGAAGACCATCCGTTCCCTGCAGCATCACTGTTGTCCTCGATCAGATGACCCTCTGTCACTAGGCGTCCTGTTTCTGGGCTCTCTTCTGTTCTTGTCCTTCCACAAACATGTGCTGCCTTAATCACTATAACTTTATGTGTTTTTTAATTTCTCTGAATGATACTTTGTGTGGGGCGCCTGGGTGGCTCAGTCGGCTAAGCGCCTGACTCTTGATTTCTGCTCAGGTCATGATCTCAGAGTCATGAGATCAGGCCCCAGGTGGGGCTCTGTGCTCAGCAGGGAGTCTGCTTCTCTCTCCACCCCGCAACCCCTCCCCCTACTCATGCACGCTGTCTCTCTAAAATAAATAAGTCTTTTATTATTTATTTATTTATTTTTAAAATTTATTTATTCATTTGACAGACACAAGTAGGCAAAGAGGCAGGCAGAGAGAGAGAGGAGGAAGCAGGCTCGCCGCTGAGCAGAGAGCCCGACGCAGGGCTCGATCCCAGGACCCTGGGATCATGACCTGAGCCGAAGGCAGAGGCTTTAACCCACTGAGCCACTCAGGTGCCCCATAAATAAATCTTTTAAAAAATTTTCTGTGTGAAAAAAAAAAAAATTTCTGTGTGGAGGGTTTTTTTTGTTTTTTTGTTTTGTTTTTAAAGATTTTATTTGACAGACAGATCACAAGTAGGCAGTGAAGCAGGCTCCCTGCGGAACAGAGAGCCCGACATGGGGCTCGATCTCAGGACCCTGAGATCATGACTTGAGCCGAAGGCAGAGGCTTTAACCCACTGAGCCACGCAGGCGCCCCAGCTTTTCACGTCTTTTGATCCTTGTGTCTTTCTTTCTTTCTCTTTCCTTTTTGTACTTGGACTAGAAGAGCTGTTAGCAGCAGCTTGTGTCTTTCCCGAAGGTAACGGCATTTCAGCATCCGCTTCGCATGGTGCATGTTTGTCATTCCCCTTTTATTCCATGGTGACTTTTTAGTTTCTTGTCCTCCCGAGTAGAGCCCCAGGCCAGGGGCTCACTTTTCCTCTGGGGACCCCTCAGGGCATCCTGCCCCCAAGAGCGATGCCTGGTCGTCCACATCGCTTGTGCACGCCAGACACACTGGTACCCCATCTCGCCCTCGAGTCGCATCCTGGGACAGCTTTCCTGCTTTCATGGTGGAGGGGAGCAAACAGGTTTTGGGCAGGTGCAGAAAATCATCTTACCTTGATAGCTGGCATGATTTCGGGGGGGGGGGGGGGGGCAGGCCCGGTGTGGCGGAGGACGCCGCCCGAGTCCCCGGTCTCTGTGACATCCCACAGGTGAACCCAGACACTGGCTACATCAACTATGACCAACTGGAGGAAAATGCCCGCCTCTTCCATCCGAAGCTCATTATCGCAGGTGATGAGCCAGGGGTATAGGAACCGTCTTTGTCAGCAGCTCCCATGCCTCTTATTTTTTTTTGAAAGATTTTATTTGAGAGAAAGACACGGTGAGAGAGGGAACACAAGCAGGGAGAGTGGGAGAGAGAGAAGCAGGCTTCCCCCTGAGCAGGGAGCCTGATTCGGGGCTCGATCCCAGGACTCTGGGATCATGACCTGAGCCGAAGGCAGATGCCCAACAACTGAGCCACCCAGGCGCCCCTCATGCCTCTTATTAAATGAAGACGTGGAGATGTTCCCTGGCTCACTGCTAGTCTCTCTCCGAAGGGCTGGGCTTCTGGGGTCTAAGTAGATTCTTTTCTTTTAGGACAAATATCACTCTTAGAAGCATCTAGAAACGTTCACCCCTGTCTAATCGGCAGAGATTAATAATAGGGGCCGTCCCAACCACCATGAAGAGGCCCCTGACCTCAAGAGGCAGGTCAGAGTGGTGGCCTTTGGCACCAAGATGTTTTGGGGAGGTTATTTTTCATTTCCGTTCTCAGGGATGTTGGAGGGAGAAATTTCCAGGCTGCCGGATATGCCTATCCGGAGGCCGCTTTGCAGTTCTGCACTTCTGGCGACTCTGCTGGCCGTGGGTAGGTCTTGACTGTGTCACCCCTGCCGTCTCAGGAACCAGCTGCTACTCCCGAAACCTGGACTACGCTCGGCTGAGGAAGATTGCGGACGAGAACGGGGCGTATCTCATGGCGGACATGGCGCACATCAGCGGGCTGGTGGCGGCTGGTGTGGTGCCCTCCCCCTTTGAGCACTGCCACGTGGTGTCCACCACCACCCACAAAACCCTGAGAGGCTGCCGAGCCGGCATGATCTTCTACAGGAGAGGTGGGCTCCAGGGGGTGGGATGCTGGCGGGGTGCTGGTGTTGGCCTTTCTCCTATGGGGTTCATGTTCAGTTTGGGAAGCTGGGAAAACCGGGATCCCTTGAAGGGTTCCTACAGGAGCTACGCAGGAGGGGGCAATGGCAGGGCTGCAGAGGAGATCTAGAAGCAAGCTCTGAGCACAGCTCTTGCCTCATTCCTTGGGTGTCTGGATGCTGGGAAAGGAGGAAGGGTATTGTGCTGTGGGTCAACTAGTCCTCCCTACAAGAGGTGAATGGAGGGTGTGCGTGGCTGGCCAGGGGCTACCAGAGCCCTCCCGGTGCGGCCTTACTTCGCCAAACTTACGTTGGTCCAGCATGCCTCTTGCGGAGGATGACTCACAGTAAACAAACCATAAGACACTGATGTATAAACCACAGTTATCACTGTAGTCCTTTTAGTGAGGATTCTCGGTTGAATGCCTGCAGCCCACAGGTCTAAGGACTCCCTTTATTTTGGGATCCCCACACCTGGGAAATCCAGGTTCTGATCAGGTCATTCAGCCTCTGGTAAGACCGGATGCACACCCACCCACAGAGAAACCAGCCCTCTGGCCATGGAGCGCCTCTCCCCTGCAGTCTCCTTTTCTGGCCCCCTACCCAGGGCCAGACACACGTGCCCAAGAACCTTCTTAGTGTGCTGTTGTCTCTGAGGATCTTTTTCTGTTGTGTCAACAGTTCTGAGACAGGTAGCCATTCCCACCTGGCTGGGAAGTGTGTTTCTTCCCAGAGAGTGCTGGTGTGTGGCTAGCCTGCGCAACTCCTGAATCTGCCATGTCCACGTTGTGTGATCCTGGGCTCGTTGTCCAGCCTCTCTGTGCCTCATTTCCACACCTCCAGAGCGGGCTTCCTAATAAGAACACCCATCCCTTCAGACCAGTGCTGGGAGCATTCATTAATTAATTTATGTAAAGTGCCTCGAGTAGTTCCTTGCTCCCAAGAAGCTCTGTAGAGACATTAGTTACTACAGCGGATTAACTTTTTTTTTTTTTTCAGAAAGGACTCCCAGTCCCCATTAGAGCCATTATTATATAATTAATATATGTCATTATACAAATGAGTTTTCTCTCCTTCAAAGTCATCATCTGGGAAGACTGCTGTCTTGGACGCGTCTTTGAGGAAATATGCCCGAGGCATAGTCCTTGTTACGGCCTTGGTGGAGGGAAATTTTTATCCTATGATTCATCTACGAAAGGGTGGTCAGCCCCGCTCTGTAAGCAAGGGGCCCCTAGGCTCTACAGCATGAGGCACCAGGCCTCGCCCCCAGGACTAGAGGCCAGGTTCATGCTTAGAGACCCGCAGCCAGTGTGAGTTGGAGTCCCGGTGGGGAGGAAACAGGCAACAGCCCGGCTGATGTTCCCATTCTGCTGTTTTCCTTCATCCAGGAGTGCGCAGCGTGGATCCCAAGACAGGCAAAGAGATTCTGTATAACCTAGAGTCACTCATCAACTCGGCTGTGTTCCCAGGCCTGCAGGGCGGTCCCCACAACCACGCCATTGCTGGTAAAACGTCCCCAGAGCCAACCCTGAGGCCTCAGGTGGCGCTTAGGGGTGGGGAGCACCCTCACCCATGGCACAGCCCTATTCAGGAAACAGCAGGAAAGGAATTGAACAGTTGGGAGGCGGCACAGCAGACGGGGTGAGCGGGTAGCGTGCGAACCCTGAGAGGACAAGTCACCTTGTCCTGACAACCTGCCCCTAGCACCGCTGGCTGAGATCACCCGGTAGGCTTCCAGTGACTTGCTCCTTCTCTGTACAAATGGCTTAAGAGATGTGTGGTGATCTCAGAGTCGTTCTAGCATCTTCTGTAGAACAGAGCGGTTTGGTAAAGAAGCCCAGGATGAAGGCATAGGGCCTCCGTCGAGAAGCGCCGGTGTTTCTAAAGGGGGGAGAGGGGACGTGGGGAGGGGGCGGGAGGGTTTCCACAGGGTGTTTTCCCAATCCCCCCTTTACGCCTCCAGACCCTGGGTCTGCGGTTTCTCCAACCCCTGGGTGATGGGATCACCCGCTCTCCAGCCACTCTGGGCCTTTTCTAGTCATTTCCACCAACACTGACATGAGGCTTCGGGGCCTGCACACAGGCAAAGCTTACGTTGTCTTCTCCTTCACTTTTGTGCCCCCTTCAGCGGCCCTTGGAATTGAACAAGGGACCAGATGGAGGAGTCCGGACGCCCAGGTAGAACAGGCAGGCACCTCTCTCCTGACCTCTAGTCGGAGAGATTTGCATAATTTGGCACCAGAGCAGAAGCATCTGGGGTAGCTCAGTTCTCGTGTCGGTACACTGAGCTTAAAAAGGACGGTCAGATCCATCTTGCGGGAGAACAGCTTCCCTGTGGTAATCATATTAGCACGAAACTTCCATGCTCCTCAAAAAGGCGAGGTCTGCAGGGTTGGCCGGGTTAAAAATAGGTATCATCTGGGGGGCACTGACAAGGAGGCCTGAGTGGAAGCAAGGGGTGTCCTCTGACTCCAGCTCTGCCGGCTGGTCTGGTCCTGCTTCCTGACGCATCCTCTCCTCCCGCCAGGGGTCGCTGTGGCCCTGAAGCAAGCTCTGACTCCGGAGTTCAGACTTTACCAGCGGCAGGTGGTGGCCAACTGCCAGGTGCTGGCGCAGACCCTGATGGAGCTGGGCTACAAAGTGGTGACCGGTAAGACCGAATCCCCGGGCAGGCGCCCCTGCTCCTTGGGGTGGCGCTGAGGCCTCGCCCCCGGCTCCTCGGCAGTCCTGGGGCGCACGCTTCTCTGCTTCTCTTCCACTTCCTTTCTTTCTTTTCTCTTCTGTCCTCCGCGCCTGTCAGTAAGAAAGCCCTGGAAATCTCGGGGTGGACTGTGACCTTCAAGGTCCCTTGGGTCACTCTTTGTCAAACTTGGATGTGCACACAGTGCCCCAGGCGCCCTGTTAAAGGGCAGGTCACCCGGCTCCTAGGGGATGCTAGCGTGGGAACCGCACTTGGCGCTGGGAGGAGTTAGACCAGACTCCCTCTGGCTACAAATAGCACATGGCAGCCCGGCGCTGCCCAAGGCCTCGCGGGGGTCTCAGGAGAGACGTCTCCACCTTCCTGAGCTCCCAGGCCTGCCCGCACCCCTGGATCACTCTGTTCTGAGGACACAGTGCAGGTGGCAGAGGCAGATAATGGTGACTCATAAGCCAGAGTTTGTGATAACCTGCTCTGTGCCCGGTGCGGGCAGGGGGCTACAGACGGCACCATATTGAAACTTCGCAATAGCCTTGCGAATTACGGCTTTTAATTTTTTTTTGTATTTTTTAAAGATTTTATTCATTTATGCAAGAGAGGGAGAATGTGCATATGGCAGGGGGAGGGGCAGACGCTGAGCAGGGAACCCCATGCAGGGCTCCATCCGAGGACCCTGAGATCATGACCTGAGCTGAAGTCAGACATTTAATCGACTGAGCCACCCAGGCGCCCCTCATCTGTACCACTTTGATAACAGTGTAAACATTGTCAGCCTGGCGGGATTAGGGATAAAGTACAAGGCAGCCTACCAGAGCCTGGCAGTTCCTGTGTGCTCTGCAAATTCAGCCACTCCTTGCTACTCTGAGGCTGCCTTTGAGGGTTTCTTGTAGCTGGATTTCAGGGATACATGGGGGAACTCTCAAGTGATCTGTCAGAGCCAGTGGGATCTACCAGTGGCACCAAATAAGCTGAAACTCCCCAGACAAGCTACCAGGCCCTTGGCCCGTGCCAGGTGCTGGGGCACAGCAGTGGGCTGGGAAAGCCACCGGTGGTTCCCCTCAGCCCGTACCCTTCAGCCCTGGGGCATCTTTTGTTTAGCAGGGGATTAAAGCCTTCCAGCACACATGGTGGGGGTGCTCACCTTCCTGACCTCTGCTTGGGCCTCCTTCAGCCTTACCCTCGCTTCTTAGGAAGGGGGAGACTCCTTCACTTGGCATGGAATCCGGTTACTCTATTCCTACATGTCCAACTTGGTTTTCCAGGTGGTTCTGACAACCATTTGATCCTCGTGGATCTCCGTTCCAAAGGCACAGATGGCGGAAGGGCTGAGAAGGTTCTAGAAGCCTGTTCTATTGCGTGTAATAAGAACACCTGTCCAGGTAAGAATCTTTCTGGCCAAATACATTTCTTTTGGCCAAAATTCTAGTTGATGGTAATTGGGCTCTGGGGGCAGACACGAAGGGATTTTGGAGGGGGTACATACATGGGGGCCACACCGCGGCTGTCTCCCAGCCTGTTCCTTACCACACAGCTTGAACCCTCCTGGTGACAGAGGGAGGGACTGAGGCGGGCTGCTTGCAGGTGTCACAGGCATTTGGGCAAGGGAAGCAGGGGCCTCTGGGACAGGCTGGATGTCTCAGGGGATTGTAAGAATGTGGGTGATGTGTCTAACACAGATGCTAGCCTTGCTTTGCGGAGCAAGGGCTAAGACACAGAAAGTGACCTCCTTACTGTTGCAGTACAGTGGCCATAATGCGCGGCTGTCTCCCTGTGCCTTTGTTCCTGCCTCTGGCATTTCAGTTGGCAGCACTCTGCTTCCTAGAAACAGCTGCCATCCACGGGCCCCCTTTTTTGGCCAAGAGTCTTAAATGCACAGCGGTCAGTGGTGAGTCAGGTACGGCCCAGGAACAGAGCTTGTTTATCTTGAAGGTGACAAAAGCGCCCTGCGGCCCAGCGGACTGCGTCTGGGGACTCCAGCCCTGACATCCCGAGGACTTTTGGAAAAAGAGTTCCAGAAAGTAGCCCAGTTTATTCACAGAGGTGAGGATAAAGATTTGGAAGTCGGCCACTCTGATCTGCATATGGGGTTTCCAATTGGGACCGAGCAGTTGAGACCCAGCCGCTGAAGGACAGTCCATGTCCAGGCGGAGTGTGGGGGACAAGAGATAGCAAAAATGCCCTTAGCAAACCGTGTAGCCTGAGAGGGCTGTAAACTCATCCTGCCCAAGGAAGGGGGCACACGAGAATCATTTCTGAGGTCCAGCTTTACATAGGGCTGTCACGCCCCCGCTGCTGGGTACACATCAATAGCTGCTTTACATAGGGCTGTCACGCCCCTGCTGCTGGGTGCACATCAATAGCTGAGCCTCAGATGTGTCTCTTGGGCCCACTGAGCTGCAGCACAGCACAGTTCTAGAAGCCTGTTCTGTTGCCTGTGATCAGAACACCTGTCCAGGTAAGAATCCTCACTGCTCTTTCCTTCTGTACCTCTCCCGTGTTACATTTCTTGGGCCAAAGTTCTAGCATTGTACTTGGGCTCTGGGGATAGACACGAAGGGATTCTGGAGGGGTACAGAGATGGGGGCAAAATCGTGGCTGGCTGCCAGCCCGCACAGGACTTGTTCTGTCTCCTGCCGGTACAGGAATAGAACTGACTCTGCAGATACAGAATGACGTTGGGGCCAAGGCCACCCTGAAGGAGTTCAGAGAGAAACTGGCAGGGGACGAGAAGCACCAACGGGCCATCGGGGCGCTCAGGGAGGAAGTGGAGAGCTTCGCGTCTCTCTTCCCTCTGCCTGGGCTGCCTGAGTTCTAGAGGAGCCGGCCACCCGCCCGCACCTGCCCAGGAACCACTCCCTGGAGGACCTGGTGCCGTTCTGAAATGAGACGAAGAGTGGCCCCATGCAGGACCCAGCTGCATCAACTTCTCCATGCCCTCTGTGGGGGTTTCTTTTGGATTTTCCTCACATTACCTCCTTCATGAATCAAAATTTGTTTTGAGACCCATTGTTAGTAATTTACTAATCTTGGGACAAGTTATCAAGGCATTTACATTTGACCCTTTCTCTCAGTTGTATAAATAGTTCTGGAAAAATGAAATACTTAGACTGGGTTCAGGGCAGGCGACTGGAAAGACCTCAGTAGGTGTACTCACCCTTCTCTGAGTTACTGGGTGCCCCCCCCCCCCCCCCCCCCCA
>ML111256.1:11330-23435 GCA_003697995.1 Taxidea taxus jeffersonii
CATCTACAATGAATTACATGTTTCAATTTATAAAAATAACTATTTATTTGGTTTTTAAAATAAGATAGATACATGTACAAAATGAAAAAATGGCAGTATATTCACTAGATAATTCTTGCTGATTTTTAAAAAATATTTTATTTATTTATTTGAGAGAGAGTGAAAGAAAGAAAGTATGAGCAGGGGGGGATGGGCAGAGGGAGAAGCAGACTCCACATTGAGCAGAGAACACAACACAGGATTTGAACCCGGGACACTCGGATCATGACCTGAGCCAAAGCCAGATGCTTAACTGACTGAGCCACCCGGGCCCCCCTTGCTGATTTTTAAATGGAAAATCTTCACTATGTGAGAAAAGTAAAACTGTATAAAAAATATAAAAAGTGAGAGATTTCCTAATATGCCCTTCCTCTGTCTTGTCTCTTCCCACAATAACCTCTACTAACATTTTCTTATGCATAAGAAATTTTTCTCCATAAGGACTTTATTTTGTCAATAGCCAGAGAATATGCCATTGTAAAGATGTGCCGTAATTTATTTAACCATTGTCATAATGAGGGACATTAGGATAGTGATCAGGTTTTTTGGCTATTATGAAAGATGATGTAGGGTGTGGAGAAATCTCTAGAAGTTTAATTACTGAGTCAATGTGCATGTACCTTTTTCTATTTTGAGATATATTACTAGACTGCTCTCCCAAAACACAACTGTCAAACAATATTTGTTATTTGCTTCAGGGTTGCCTTTTATGTCATGATGATATGAGAGGATGTTTCATTCTTCCAATTAATTCATAAGGAAAACTAGAGCCTCTCCTTTCTCAGGAAGGGGGCTTTGGACAAGGTGATTTGTAATGCCATTTCTAGACACTAAAGTTTTAAGGATTCCACAAGCCACACTCAGAAACACAAAAAATGTGTCACTAGAAGTACACAACAAGGAAGAAAATTTCGGTTAGGAAAAAGCACTGGAGTGAGAGCCTAGTCTCTGGACTCAAGTAGGCATGTGAGTGACATGGGTGTTCATGAGTCCTTGAATTTGGGAAGAGGTCCCAGTGTCATTCAGGACTGACCTTTGAATCCAAGAAGTAGGCTCTGTGCACAACCCACAATGGCCCAGTGTTGTGAGCCCACAATGGATGGCATGCAATGTCCCACAGCAAGGGAGACCACGTGTAAAGGTTACTGCATGGCCCCTTGGTGTCCATTTTGTAGCTGGGCCATTGTGTTCCTTGGGGTATGTAGACATAAGGGGAGTAGGTCAGTGACCCCGGAAGTATGCGACATTCACTTTGAAAAATTCCTAGCATATGAGTTCATTATGAATGACCTCTTTAACATTTGAAAGTTTGACATTAGGCCTTCTCTACAGGCAAGGTGATGAGAGCAAGTCAAGTGTCATTGCCCATTATCCTTATAAACAGCCACTGGCTTAGTGGTCCAAAGGAGACAATCTATTCTTTTTATTAACCTGAATTCCTTGAAACAAATTGGATTTTCTTGTTCTAATTATCCTCAGGTATGCCTGAATCCCACTGTATTTTACCATTTCAGTAAATAGCAGTATTGGTTTGATTACCCTTAAAACTCAGCCACTTGTAGAATAAAATATATGCAGATTTTGCAACAATCCTGTATAATTATTTCAGAGCAGATTTAGTGAGAAAATCTTTGTTGTGTGGAAGCCAAAGCAAGAGTGTTAAGATGATGAGATAATTATGGCTTAAGATACCACTCTCTTCTAGAGGGAAGAGAGAGGCTGGTCATCTAGGTTGCTAAAAATTACAGATATCTTCAGGGAGAGGGAAACGAGTCACGTAGAGCTCAGGGAGAAGAGAGGAAGCTGTGTTGTCAGGGTGGGTACAGCTCAGCAGTGTATGGTAAGAGAGGACGAGGTGGCCACATGCAGGGCTCTGAGACTGAAGCAGATTGACCCAGAGCAGAAGCCAGAGGTTCCAACAGCAGCAAGAGCAATGGGTCACACTCCGTGCTGACCACACACCAACTACCAGCCGAAGCTTTCCACATGTGAGAAGTCTTGAATTCTCACAAAAAGCATGCGATGTGGATATGAGCGTGGTGTCCACTTTATAAATGAGAAAACTGAGTGGAGGAGAGGAGAAGTAACTTGGCCGCCATAGTGCAGGTAGTCAGTGGGAGCACCTAGCTGGAAACCAAGACAAGTGGACTTGAGAACCCCTCTCCATAATCAGATCTGCCTGGGAATTGGGAGAATGGGACATCCAAAGGCCTTAAGGAAGTTGTCACATCACAGCATTACTTTGGACAGTTTTCTCTCCAGTGTCCCAATGCTACCTTTGTTGCTGACCGGGTTTGTTGAGTTTCTCAGAGATCTTAAGCCGCTGTCCAGAGCCCCAGTTTCCTCAGGGGAAACCTGAGACAGGGACCTTGAGTGGACCCTGAAAGACTGTTTGCTTGCTCCCTTCCAGGTAGAGAACTGTGGCTGAGAAGTGACTGCCAAGTAGGGACTCCATTTCCCAACCTCCCTTTCATGAAGGGAGCATCATAGTGTTGATGCTAGCTAATGGAAAGTGCACAAAATGAATCCATGTCACTTCCAGGGTGACATGCATAAGTAAGTCTGCCCCATACTCTCTTCTCTGGTGGTCATGGAGGTCACATGGTACCTACCGAAGGTGACAATATTCTGAGAAGGAAGAAGGCTGGATCCTTGACTCATTGTTTGGAAGATGCTCAGGTTAGCCACACTGGTACATGGGCATTGAAAATTTTGCACAAGAAAGAAAATGAATATTTATTCTATTTAGCCCCTGAAAACTGAGGTTTGTTGGTACAGCACTTAGCCCTACACAGTTCTTTGGGGACTTAAAAAGGATAGCATATGCCAGACAATTCTTCAGTGTCTTAAACCCAGTTCCTTGAAAGCACTTCAGGGCCCTAAACATGAATGGGCATCTTGTTATTCATAACGAGGCTCTTTCCACCACACGTGGGTTTATGTTCATGAGGTGACTTTTGGAAACACCTAAGGTTGGGGGCTCGGTTGCCAGGAGAAACAACCAGAAATAGAGGGGATGAAAAATTTCAGTCCCACTGCCCTGATCTCTGGGAGGAGAGAGGAGGCTGGAGGTTGACTCAATTAGCAATGGCCAGCGATGTAATCAGTCAAGCCCATGTGTGACGCTCCCATAAAAAACCCAAAAGGAGGGGATTTGAAGAGCTTCCAGATTGGAGGACAAGAACACTGCCACATGCCACCATGCCTCGCTCAAACTTCCCATGAACAGAAGCTCCCTTGTTTGGGACCCTGCCCTATGTCTATCTTCACCTGACTCTTGATTTGTATCCTTTCCTATCCTTGGTAATAAATCAGTATTCTAGTAAGCAAACATGTTTTAAGAATTCTGTGAAGCTCTCTAGCCATTTAATTGAACCCCAGAAGTGGGTAGTGGGAATGTTCAAAATGTAGCCAGTTGGTCAGAAGCATAGTAACAACCTGGGTTAGTGAGGACCATCTGAAGGTGACCCAAATATTCATTACTCATACACAGATGCATAACAAATTGTCACAAAGTTAGCCATACAAACTTCAAACCACACACGTCTGTTATCTCCTAGTTCCCATGGGTCAGGAGTTTGAGCAAGAAGAGTTGGGTACTCTGTTTTGGGGTGCCCCATAAGACTACAGTCAAGTTGTTTGCCAGGGCCAGTGTCTCATCTGAATGCTTAATTGGGGAAGGATCCATATCCAGGCTTATCTGCATGGTTGATGGCAACCTTCTTTGTTGTGGGTTATTGGAATCATGGCCTCCATTTCTAGCTGGTTGTTGAAAACCTAGACATCCATGAAAAAAGAGCCACTGATTGGTGATAGGAAGAAAAGAGGCCAAGAGTCTGGGAACAGTGCATGAACCCCAAGAACCCCACTTCTGGGAACTGGATTGGGCAGGAAGAAATATCAGCTTCTCAACAGACTATAGGATGAGCAAGACTGGGAGACTAGAAGAACCCTCCAGAAGAGGGGAGGCTGAGCAGGGCCAGACAGTGGATGGAGAAAGAGAGAGGCAGTGCAAGGATGGATTTGGCTGGGTCTAGGAAGAAATGCATTCAAAGTAAAGGAGGCAGCCTTAACATCACTCACGACCCCCTGCAATTGTGTATCACTCCAGAGCTTTGGGACACAGGAAAGGGGCTGGATGGGTCTTGTCTAGGCCATTTCTCCTTTGCAAGGGAAAGAAAGTATACAACCTGTCAGGATCCAATGAGACCACAAGGCAGTTAAGGTCAAGATCAAATTGCAATGAAAGCAATGTGGTCATTTCAAGATTTGAAAAGCATCTCTCAGTAAGGAGAACAGCACTGAACAGAAAAGTCAAGAGGCCAGTTCTGTGACTGACCCTTTCTAGGGACTGCCTGCATATACCGGCTGTAACACCTACTTTCTCAGAGCCTCAGTTTCTCCATCTGTAAAATGAAGGAAGTGAACAAGAACAAGGATCCCATGTTCAAATGCTTCCAAGAACCAGGATAGTTATGCAACTGGCCAAATAAATGGACCAGGTGTTGGATGGGTTCTGTGGAGCCCTGGGGGAAGCAGGGAAGCCCTGTTTAGGGAAACTGTCATATGGAAATAAATAAATAACAAATAACGACTCTGGATGTCACATAAGTATGCTTACCAGCTCCTGGTTTGCAACCTTCCAGCAGAGAGAGTCTCTGAGACCCTGTCAGTTCCAACCCAATTCTGTGGATCTGCTCATTTTATTGGCTCTCAAAAGAAAATGTGAGTTGGTATATTTCCTTTGATTCTAGGCAAACATGAGTCTACCTGAATCAAGGAGAGTATGGAAGAACTGTTTGCATGTAAACCAGGAACCTTGACTTTGCTTCCTGGCAGTTGTGGCTGGGTCTCTTGGGAAGCAGGTCAGAGTTGTGAGTGTGGCTCAGGGCCATGAGACGTGTATTCTCTGTCTTTCCTCTCTCGCCTGCCACTTTCTTCTGCCCACTGCTGCCGCCCACCCTGTCCAGCCTGTGTGTACTCTGCCTCTACTCAAGTCTGCTCACCTCTCGGAGCCTAGGAGAAAAGAAGGTAGAAGCAAAGCCAGCACCTACCTATGGAGCCTCCTTGAACCTATTAGGAAAAAAGCAGCCCCTCTGGGCAGACACGGCTTTGCAATGGAGTTCTTCTGGCTGGGTTCTTGGGTCTTTCTGGTCCTTTTGGCCAATACTTTTGGGCAGCACAGAAGCTGTACTATGAGTCGCAACTGCCCTATAGGGAAGGGAGGAGCTGCCTGCCCACAGAAACCTGAGGGATACAGGGAAGGCAGTGGTGAGTGGAGGACCTGCCCACCCCATGCTCTGAGACCAGGTCCCTGTACCTCTGGCCAGGCCCGTGGCTAGAAAATGCTTAATGACGACAAGGCAACATGAAGCCACATCAGCTCTCCTTGCATGACCACCTGTCTCCCTCTTGACAGCGTGGCTAAGAGATGGCTCTTCGAGATACCAAAGCCCTGCATAGCCAGCCACAAAGACGCTTGATGGGGACATCTGCCTGGTACAGCCAGAGGTGGGTCCAGAACCTCCCTGGGACATCTGGCTCTGCTTCCTAATTGAATAGGATGATGCCAGGTGGCCCTCCCCTGCAGCTCAGGACTTCTGTCAGAAGGACAGGGAATTGGCCCTCCAGCGGGCATGTGCTTCCTGCGATCGGTTCTTCCTCCTCTCCCAGACCGACCCCAACTTCTGCTTGCGACTCCTAAGTGCGTCTGCCATAAGTGTGCCCCTTCAACAGCCTGCTCCCTAGAGCTCCTCTTAAATGCACCTCACCGCCCCCGCCTCCACTTGCAGGAGCCCACAAATACAAAATCCCTGGTTTTGGAACTCTCAGCAGACTCATGAATATCACAAAGATGCATCACAGCGCCTTCCCTCTCCAGCCCCAGGGCCGGTTGATACTCGGTGCACGTTCGCAAGGAGAAGGCCAGTAATTGGTTTTGCTGGGGGAACAACCTCAGAGATAAATGTCCTGTGTACAATCATTTACCTTCCCTGGGTGTATGTGTGTTTCTGTCTCAGGTGCCGCTCCCTCTCATTGCTCACTTCCCGCACCCCAGATGCCATCCTGGTGACGGAGGGGCTGTCAGAAGCCCAGAGCACACAGCTTCTGGAGGAGAGAAGCATGGCTTTCCTGGCTCAGGCACATGGCTCCGGAATCAATCTGCTCCTCCTTCCTACAAGCCTCCCTTTTAGTTATCATGCCAGAGTAAGAAAGCTTTCAAAGAGAAAGGCTATTTGGCAATATTAATTTGAATCCAGGGGATAGTGTGTTGGAAGGCCATGAGCCACGTGGAGTCCCTACCCTTCACCCCTACAGGAGGAAATCAGGCTGCTTCTTGAATACATGGGTGTCATTCTCTGTCCACATATCTGTCCTCTCCCCCTGCCTTCCCTGGGCCCCCTGCACCTGCTCCTTCAAGCCACTCTGGTTCCTTAATGCCCTTGCTTTTCTGTATCAGGATCCAAGTATTTCCTCTACCTGGAGGGCCCTTTCCACCTTGGATGACCTGCAGATCCTACTCATCTTTCCAGATCTGTAGAAGTGTCAGGCTTCTTTGACCTCTCGCATCACCCATCTGTCAATTCCTCACCCTGAGCACCCTGAGTCCTGGTGGACACTCTGCAAGCCCCCCCCCCCCACAGCAGGGTTGTGTGGGGAAGGTGCTTCTCTGACTCCCATCTGGGACTGGTGAGTTTCTGAAGGATGGGGGCTGGTTGCGTTGGATCTGTTTCTCCAGACCTTTGAGATGGTCTTAGACTGGGATCATAGCTCATCCCAACTTGAAGCATGTATTCCCTGCTTCAAGAAGGGGAGGAGGGAGAGAGCTTCAAGCTCACCTTCCCTCCCCACTCCTGCAAGAGATGCTTTCTGATTAACACCACCAAAAGGACAATAGACAGAGTTAGGATTTGGACATTCCTGGGTTTTTTTCCAGCTCCTTCCTTTTCTAGCTATCTGACTTAAGGTAATCGCCTCTTCCAGGCTGCAATGTTC
This sequence comes from Taxidea taxus jeffersonii, assembly GCA_003697995.1. Taxonomy (NCBI): domain Eukaryota; kingdom Metazoa; phylum Chordata; class Mammalia; order Carnivora; family Mustelidae; genus Taxidea; species Taxidea taxus. Next base: position 18,366 of record ML111256.1, read on the forward strand.
TCACGTAAAATGTGGGTCATGAGACCTCCCACCGTTGTACAGCTCAGAGAAGGCATGACATTCTGCACACATACAAGGGGCACCAGATGCCAGATATTAATTTAATTTTTGCTTATAACATTTTTTATACTTTCAGTTTGTTGTACAGATAAAATCCTATTAAGGCAACAGCTATAAGAAAAAAATCTCTCTGTAAAAAAAGAGAAGAAAAGTTCCAACTGTTAGCTATGCTTAATTTATTCAAGGCAATATCTAGAACAACAAAATCCCCCACTACTGCAAGGCTAGACAGTCCAGTAGGGTTCTTTGGAAGTTGATTATATATGACTTTGTGTTTAGTGTCATTCCTTCATAAATCATATATAGATAAATTGTCTAATTATTTGGGTTCCTTCCATATATCGCTTAGTACTTAGCACTCAGTATTTACCACTTAGCACTGAGTACTTGGCTTAAAAACCATGAGTAGTCATCCATTTCACTTGAGTGAAACATGTCATTTGTACCCTGCAACATGGAGACCACAGTGTCTTTCTTATGAATCATGAATTCAAAGAGGCACTGCTCCGGGGAATTTTTTTTTAAGCTAGTAGCTATCATAATGGTGTTATAATCATGGTCACATCCTGTACTTTCCCAGGGTCTTCCTCGGCCCTTCTCAGAATACTGAAGGAGCCTTCTATGTCAGTGGTCCTCAGTGCCCCCCAAGCAGCAAGAAGGCAGATGCTACCATTTTGGAATCAAAGGAATAATGAAAGTGTCCAAATGTTCTCCAATAAGGAGATGGAACATTTCTGTAAGAGTCTTTTCCTACCACAAGGCCCATTACATGTCATCCTAATCCCATTTCCAAGCCAAAGTCTGGCTTTTCCTAGTGCCCATCTTCAAACAAGTACCTTCCAGTCCTCTGTTCTAAGATTTTTATTGGAATATGCAATTCCTATGAAAATAATTCACCCTTTAAACCAATTTAAGGGAACTGCATTTATACTTTATCAAGATCTTCCCATCAATTGAGTGGTTTCTTCTTTAATTCAACATGGTTATTGGACACCCTTCTCGGGATCTGTACTAGGTTCCCAGCAGTGAAACAGATGCAGAACCCAGGACCAAGCCCTGCCTTCCAGAAGTTAGAGTCTAAGCAATGGAAGATGAGTAGGCACATCTCCTTATGGCTAAAACATATATATGGTGCCATGAGGACAGAAACGTTCCCCTGAAATATCTGAACGAATTATCAATAAGCTAACCAAGTCATAGCCACTGTCCCAAAGCCCCAGTGACAGGAAAGAACAGGACCTAGGTTTCAATTCCTGATCTGACACTTAACTAGTTGTATGATGAGGGGAAATGTGTCCTCTCTGAGCCTCTCCATCATCTATAGAATAACACTAATAATATCGACAGGAAGGGATGTTATGAGGTGTAAATGTTTAGCATCTAGAAAGTGTAGTAAGTACCCATGAAAATAATCAGTGTCTCTCCAAACCCACTCCCTGTTAAGAAAAGTGTGTGTGTGTGTGTGTGTGTGTGTGTGTGTGTGTGTGTGTGGTTTCTGTGCCTTGGCTCATTTGTCTTGCTTCTTCTATATTTCTACTCATGTTAACCCATTTCTCATTATCTGGTTCTTGTTCTGGGAACTTCCCATTATTGTAACATTAAGGGGAGAGCAGAATGGCATGTGCTCACCAAAGCTCATGGAGAGGAAAAATATTCCCTGCAGAAATATGTGAGGATGCTAAAAAAAAAAAAAAAAGTTAGAATTCTCAAAAGTCTATAAAGCCAGCCATGGGAATTCTGGACTATCCACCGAGACTGTATCCATTCCGCTTGCCAATTCCGAGAAAATGGAAACAGAAGAAATATATCTTCTGGCCACTGTCATTGACCCACCTGGAAGAACGGCCTATACCAACCAGCGCCGCCTGTCATCAGTAGATATTCCTTCCAATGCCCTCCCTCTCTGGGCTTCACTTGTTCACTCAACAAATAATTATCGAGTGCCCAGTATATACTGGGGTCACTCCTAGCTCTTCATTTTCCAGTAATGTCTATTGGAGCACACAGATGAAACAGTTCTTGGAATTGAGTGTGTACCTAGGTGGGCATGAGCATGCATGCCTATCTCCTCGTGTGCACATGTACAAGTGGTACGTGTGTGTGTGTCTATGTGTATATACACTTATGTGGGTATCTGCATACATGTGTATGTCTGTGTGCACTTCCACATATATGTGTGTATGCACATGTGTGTGGGTGCTATACACATTCACATGTATGGGGCAGTAAGTATGCCTAGATGTATAAGTGTATGTGTGTGTTTTGAGATCAATCCTGCTCTCTTAATGAGGACTTTATTTTGGTGGTCAGTGTGGAAATCATCTTATTGAGATGAGTTAGTCTATGGAATGTTCTGCTATTTTCTTATAAGATACGGTAGACTCTTTTCATTGTCTACCTTTCCCTAGAGGAAGTCAGGAAACAAATTATGATTCCTGTTTATTGTCTCAGAAACCCCACTCATCCCCATTCGATCAACCAATGAGAGCCTACCCCACGGCCAAGGGCAGATCAGGCATTCAACAAATGCGTGAGTGACACTGCATCTCTGCCTTGCATTTCTCCATCACATGACTCTGCCCAGTTTGCCAGGCTCGGTCTGGGTGCCGCCAAGCTGGCTTGGGCTATGTCAGAGGCACTCAGTAGCCTGATACACATGTCCCAGGCTTGGAGAATTCAAGAATCATCTAATTCCAATGTCAGCCCATTGGTTTGTTCCAGAAATGACCAGTTCAGCTAAAATGCACTGCCCTTGACCCCTCCACGAGGTGGGCAGTATTGTTCTGATAAGATGGGCTATCATTCCCTGGAAAGCTTACATCCCCAAAGAGGGGCCCGCTGACAGGCGAGATCTGGAAAGATTCCAGAGAGACGGTGCGAGTGGCAGCATCATCTTGATGCAAATTAGGGACAAGGAGGCAAAGGTACACAGACGCTGCTTCTCAGGGCACTGCCCTGGAGGAAATGAAAGGCAGAGCTAAGGAAATGAAGTTAGAGATGGGGACACCAGGAGGCTGAGCTAAAGCAGCACAGCCACCCTTAGGAATTTCAATGCATGCAGGAGGCAGAGCATGGGGAAAGCATCCCCGTGGAGACCTTCAGAGGTGGCTTCATAGGATGGCTGGGGATAGGCCCTGGGTGCAGAGTCCAGGTCTGGCTCTGCTTTTCCCAGTGGCCTGGCCCAGGGGACAGTGCACAACCTCGCAGAATCTGGTTCTCTCTGATAGCGATGGTGGAAAATGATGACACATCTCCATAAGCATGTAAATTCTGTTTACCTGGACAATATATGTTGAATAATGACCCTGGCATAGGGTAGAGTTACGGTCACTATTATTTGCATATTCTTGTAGGCATCAAACTGCTCTCCTGCATCCCTGGAAGATACAGCCTCTCTCCGAATGAGCCTCCCCAGGGAAAACTCTACTCCTGTCAATCCAGCTGCTCTCCTGACTTCTGCCATTTTCACCTATGGCTCCCCTGTTCCCAAGGATATGGATGCAAGAAAGGCAGGGTCTCAGGTTTGCAGATGACCACACCACTGCCTTCCAAGTCACTGGACAAATGGGTGAAGTTTTCTGAGCTTTATTTCATCATCCACAGAGTGAGAATAATCACTCACAGATTTGTGATGAGGAAGAAGGCAGACACTGCATAGAGAGTGATGAACCCAGTAAGGTGAGGACAAGGGCTCAGTAAAGCCCGCTGTCTTTGTTCAGCGGCTAGCACAAAGCACCTGCCCCAGGGGGGCCTCTAAACAACAGAAACTCATTCCCCACAGTGCCGGAGGCTGGGAAGTCAGAGATCAGGGTACCAGCAAGGTCAGGTTCTAACAGTCCCTCATCCAGGCTGCAGACTGACTTTCGCTGTTCGTGTCCTCCCAGCGCGGAGAGTAGAGAGAAGAAGCAAGCTCTCCTTCAACTCTTATAAGGGCCCTAATCTCGTTCGTGAGGGCTCCACCTCCGTGACCTCATCTGCTCCCAATCACCCCCCCACAAAAGCCCCACATCCTAATACCCTCACACCGGGAAATACAATTTCAACATATGCAATTTAGGCAGACACAAACATTTGGTCTGCAATGATTGCCTGGCTGACAAATAATTCTGAGTACTGATACCACTACTACTCATTATTGGCATCAATAAAGGAAAAAACCTCACTGTAACCACCGAGATCCTCGCTTATAAGCAGTGTTCCCTTTGGGGGAGAGGCTCTCAGGGCCTAGAATCACCAGCGTGGGGCTGCTTGCTGGGCTGTCCCTGCATTTTCAGTCCACCAGGAAGTCACAGAGGCACCCTGACGCCTGGTGGCTGCTCTCCCCTCTCTTGCTCAGTAAGCATGAGCAACCGCGCCCATGTCTACCCAGGAAACGCCTCCCAAGTTGCCGTGATTGGTGACAGGTTTTCATTTCCTGCCACCGTCCTTCTGGAAACAGGAGCCCATCTGGCCCCCCAAAAAGCACACAACACAGAACCACTGCAGGCTGGGACATGGAGACGTGAGGATGGGGAGACAACGAGAGCCAACGCTCCCCTGCCTGCGGGGTCAGCCCCTCAGCCCCCCATCCACGGAGCATGCGGCATGTCCAGCTCTGCACCAGGCAGACAAAGACCCTCCCCACAGCCGTCCGCCCTTGAATGGTTTTCACTGAACATAAAATATTTAGGCGGTGATCTCAGACAGTCTATAGTCATGCGCTGCTTCCTGCAGTTTCTAGAACTGTGCAAAGAATAGTAAGAAGGCAGTGGCCTGGATGTGAGTTTGCAGAAAGTAGCAGGAGAAGAAAGTACCAGAAGGTGCCATGTGTGCCTCTGTCCAGAGCTGGCTCAGAGCACAACTGCCTCCTGGAGAGAAAAGCAATGGGCTGTGAGTGACAGCCCAGAGTCCCAAGGGTCAGAGAGTCAGACCTAATTAGATTTCTTTATTCTCGCTAATTCTAAGACAACTTGTTTTTATTAAATCTATTGTCTCACTACCAGCTGAAAGCAGGTCTGCTCTGGTTTCCAT
>ML111256.1:23835-54812 GCA_003697995.1 Taxidea taxus jeffersonii
CAGAGCTGAATTGGTTTGAGGTAGTCTGAAGGGCTGAGCCATGATGTCATCACATGCATTCATGGGCCACTGGGATGGCCACCAAGAAGTGGTCTTTCCCCCAGTTCTTCACCTCACAGCTCAGGAAGCCCAACACCGCAAACACCCGTAAGAAGACTCACAGTGCCCAGAAGAAGGCCGACTGCCTGAGGACCTTGGGACTCAAGGAGCAGCAACATGGGGTGAACTGTATCCCAGGCTGGATAATGCAGAAGCCTCCCACCCGGGACCTCCAGGAGGCACCACCCAAAAGTGTCCAGGAGGAGCCTGCATCCCCGAGTCACAGAACCAGAAAATGGATGGTCTAATGACAGAAAACCGCTTTCGCAATAACTTCCTTGCTCGTGTCAAACTCCTCCAGAAGAACCACAATATCTCAATACAACATAGGGGAGCCAAGCTTCCACCCCACCCCTGGGAGGTACACCCCCCTCCAGGGCAGGCCAAGGGAGAGCAGCCCGCTCAAAGCTGGACCCCCAACCCCAGACATCAGTGAGACAGAATATGGCAGTCCCCTGATGTAGCTCCCTACATCCCCGGTTCCGCCCCAGGTGCCAGCTTAGCCCCATGTGGAGCCGGGCTTCTACCATCTCTTGGCATCAAGAAAACAAACAAGGTGGTCACAAGCAAGCTAGTCAACACTCTGTTTTCCCCCTTCATGATATCAGCAAAACCCAGTGAAGACCTGAGCCTCTACCCCACCAGCATCAGTGAAAGGAAACAAGATGGCAGGCACAGGAAGAGGAAGCAGCAGTGCTGGTCACAGGGACTCTGCTCCTCCTTCCCCTCTGGAGTCATAAGGGCCTGGAAGAGAAACCCCAACTTCCACTCCCCCTCTGCAGGAATGAAGCAGACAGAGAGGCAGTGGGCAAGGGAGAAGCCATGCAGGCAGCCTCATGATTTACAACTTCAAGAGGAAATCGAATCCCCACCCCCGGGAACCTGCCTCTTTGGGGGTGCTGCTGATAGGCCTCTTAATTTAGGAACAAACTACGAAAGCCATCTTGTCTAAGGGTCCCAAAGAGACCCCAAGTGGTGCCTAAAGAGATTTGCAACTGAATATTCACTCGACCCCATGAAATGACACACCTATGAGGACCCAGGCGTGGCTCGGGGCTTGAAATACAGAGTGAAAGCAGCTTTCTGTGCTGTCCAGGGTCTCAGGGTGCTGGGAGACAGACAGGCAGGTAAACTACCGATGGTGAAGAGGACTGTAGTCAAGATTCGTACAAAGTGCAGCAAGCATGGAAGGGAGCCCCTAACCAGCAGGAGGGACTCGGACAAGTGTTCATATGGACGTTTATCGAATGACTGAATGAATGTCTTGAATGAAGAGTGTGAATGAGGAGATGAAAAATCTGAAAGCAGGGGGAAAAGATCACCAAACTCTAAGTAGCAGGTGTCTTTTGTGTGTTTTATGCACCTTGAAAAAATGTTCAGTTTCCATAGATACACATTCACCCTTCCGTCTATGCCATCCCCACGTACCCCACTTCCACAGAAAACTCCAAAGCTTCCCTACCTTCTCACTTGCTTTGCCTTCAAGAGGATCTGACAAGGTATTATGAAGTCTCACCAGAAAACTGGAAACTCCTCTTGGGCCATGCACACTTTGGGAGGTTAGAGAGAAGTAATCTTTCCCTTCATCAGCCCAAGCTACTGACCTTGAACAGACTTCTTTCTCAGGGAGACCAGAAAGCCTTCTCCTGACATCTGGATCCCTGCTTACATGACCTAGCCTGTGTCCCCAGCCCATCCCTTCCTGCTCATCCTCCCAGACTCTTCAATGCCTCAGGAGCGTTTCTTCAGGTGAGAGATGGAAAAAAAATAAAGACAAAACCTTGATTCTGGAAGTCTTCTAATCTGTTTCATTGACCAAGTATTTCCTACCTCTTGTCTGAGATCCTTCTTGTTCAAAGAAAAGCCTGCACATTTTTCAGAGTATTCTAACCCTTAATGAAACCCCAAGTCCATTATGTTCTGTCACCAAAAGTGAACTCTGACAATGGCTGAACAGCTTCCTGGAGAGATGATAGTGCATATGTCTGACGTTTTAAGAGACCATCGTATGTGGTCACACAGAGCTTTGTGATCAGCAGGTCGTTAGGGGAAGAGGCACCTGTCACTCTTGCTCTCTCACCTGCTGCTGTGACCCCCTTAGAAAAAATGAAATAATGAACAGACAGCATCGTCCAAGCATGAACGAGGAGCCAACCCTGTTTGCTTCCACTGGGGGTTCTCAAAAGATTTATGGTTGAAAATAGAACATCCAGAAAGCATATGTATTTTTGCACATAGTTTTATATATCATATTATATTATAAATATTATTTTCTGTGTTTTTCCTTGTCTCTAAAATTGTAATAATAATACTATCTTCTCCATACAGTTTATATAATAATTAAATGAGATATGAAATGCTAAAAGTAATGGTGGTCCATATAGTATCTCAAATAAATGTTATTATTGGTACCACCAATTTCCTGCAGTGGTGATCCATTATGCTTATGAAGGACTGTCAGTGTGCTGAGAGTTTTCATGTTCACTGCTGGTGGGACAACTGCTCCCTTCTCCACTTCAGGAGAAGGCAGCTCATTGACTTCCTCCGGGCTCAGACTGGTAATGGCAGCTGGGCCATGCAGAGTGGAGTGGTGGTAAAGAGCTTGGTTTCCGGCACAGACCACAGGGATCCAAATCTTAGCTTTACTACTCGTGAACTATGCAACCCTGGAACATTATCCAACCCCTCCAGCTCATCATCTTATGCAATAGTTTCTATTAGGTTGTCCTGTGGGTCAAATAAAATAATTGATGAAAAGAACCTAAGGTTGTACCCATCACACCTAGTATGTGCTCAATAAACCTTAGCTACCTATCACTGAACTCAAATTTTCTAAACCTCACAGTCTTCCCAGTATGTAAGTGTAAAGACATCACATTTAAGATCTCTGCTTTAGGGGTGCCTGGGTGGCTCAGTTTGCTTTCAGCTTAGCTCTACCTTCAGCTCAGATCATAATCTGCCTTCCACTCAGATCATGATCTCAGGGTCCTGGGATGATGGCTCCCTGCTCAGTGGGGAGTCTTCTTCTCCCTCTTCCTCTGCTCCTCCCCTGCTCATTCTCTCTCTCTCTCAAATAAATAAAATCTTTTTTTAAAAAGATATCTGTTTTAGGGGCGCCTGAGTGGTTCAGTTGTTAAGCTTCTGCCTTCGGCTCAGGTCATGGTCCTGGGGTCCTGGGGTCCTGGGATCGAGCCCCACATCAGGCTTCCTGCTTGGCATGAAGCTGGCTTCTCTCTCTCCCACTCCCCCTGCTTGTGTTCCCTCTCTCGCTGTCTCTCTCTGCCAAATAAATAAACAAAATCTTTTAAAAAGAAAAAGATAACTGTTTTAAAATGAAAATTAACTGAGAATTGGAGTGTAAGTCTCTTATCATCCAAGAGATGGTGAAAATAGACACCTACGAGCTACATCACAGAGTATATGTTTATGAAACAGGTACAGATGTCTTGTGAGAAGGGCTGATATTCTACTCCAAAATGAGAGAGGACAGATTCAATAGCGCACAAGAACTCTATACTCATACCAGTCCCATTCCAGAGGTAAAACAGAGGAATTACTATTCTGGACTGCCTCATGGGAAAACCTACTTGATTATGTGGAAGATGCAGGAAAAAAGTGACTATGAGATCTTAATTTTTTTAATAGAAAGGAAATATATTTTCCAAGTTCACCACTTAATGGTTTGCATCTTGGAACTGAGATTTGGATTCTGATTCCACCGACTAAGCTATACGTGACCTTCAAATATTTACTGAAATTCTCTGAATTACATCTTCCTTATTTCTAAAGGAGGGTCAAATGAATGTGTTCACTATTGGCACAATTGTTTGAATGAAATGAAATTATAAGTAAGACCAACCTAGCACGTTGGCTAGCACATAGTGGATGTTCAGAAAATATGAAATTGTTTTCCCTGAGTTTGAAATGTCACAGAGCTCAAAGAAATGACAAGATCCCAAAGGGTGCATGGCTGACATCAGATGAGAAATTTCTAAAAAGTAAAACTGTGATACTACAATTATGAGCAATTCCGGTGAAGGAGGAAATGCTGCTCAGGAAAGACATATAAGGTCACAGGGAGATTCCTGGCAAGCTCAGACTGCAAAAGACCAAGCATCAAAACATGGACAGGAGGGCATGTGAGCAAGGAGAAACATGAAACAGGTATACAACAACCCAATGAGGGTTGTTGAGGCAGGGAGATAAACCACAGCAAATGAATACTCGCAGAAATGTTGCAAACGACAGAGATTTTGATGCTGTGTCTGGTGTGGACAGTTGGACGAGGACACCACCAGCATCCTGCTTGGATGGAGATGGTATAATATTAACCTGGGAGGAGGGCCTTGCAGAGAAGAGTGTATACCTCTTCTGCAGGATTTGGCTTGGAAGTTAAAAAGATTACCATGGCTACAGAAAGAGTCGGAAAGGAGGACCCCTCAGGATTACCATAATATCTCACATTAGAAAGGGTGGTAGATTGGACTAAGCAGTTAGCAGTTGAGGAAGTAGGAAGGAAGGACTCCCTAGACATATGTTCACATTTTATTATGAAAAAAATTTCAAACATACAAGCGGTGATAACTCATCAAAAAACTTGAGCTCATGGCCTATCTCACTTTTTATGTCACTCATTCATTTCCCCTTGCTCCCACTGGATTATGGAGTAGCAAATGCTCATCCATAAATAATTCAGTAAGTATCACTAAAAGTTAGTCTCTTGTTAAAACCACAACCACACTGCCATCTTTACATCTGAACCATTTAACAATAATTCCTCAGCTGCGTCAGATATCTAATCAGTGATCAAATGTACGCTACTGTCTTGTAATTTTTGTTTTCATCATTTTCTTCTAGGAGACAGTGTTCAAACAAGGGCCATACATTCATGCATTTCTTTGATGTCTCCTAAGGTTTTATAGCCTAGAGATTTCTCTTCCCCACCTGTATTTTCCTTAAATTTATCTTTTAAAGAAACTAAGTTGTTAGTACCATAAATTTCCCCACATACTAGGTCTTGTTGAGTGCATCCTGTGGCTTGCTTATTTGTCCCTTAGATGTCACATAAACTGACAACTGAAATTAGTTCCTTGTTCAGTTGTTGTTTGATTTGTTTTTTTGCAAGAATACTTCATTGATGGTGATGTGTACTTTCATCAGAGACACTTAATGTCTGACTTCTCCTCTCTTTTCTTAGTTAAAATTGAGCAGCAGATTCAGATGTTGTCACCCTGATCCATGATGGATTTTTCTGTAGCTGTATGCTTGATGCTCTAAGTAGACATCAGAAGCATTGCATTGATCTGTGATTTCATTCAGGGTTTTATAAGGTTGATAATGCAATAATATTGTGATATTGCAATAATGTTCCCTTTTTGCTCATTTTCTTTAAAATTTTAAAAGAGAAAATTTTCCTTTTCAATGGTTTAATTTGAGAAAATGCAGATGGATATTTATCTGCCTTATTTTACCAGTTTTCACAATAATGAGTTATTTCCCCAGCATTCCCTCCAAAGGTAACCAATATGATTTGTGTTTGATATTCATGGATTTAGAATATTTGGTGTCTTTCAATATATTATCATACTTATTCTTTTTAAACTTTTTTAGATAATTGGATTCACATATAGTTGTAAGAAATAATATGAAGAGATCCCATATATTATTCACTGTGTTTTCTTTAATGAAATTACTTTAGTTAGGCAAGATTGCAAAATATCTCAACCAGAACACTGACATGAATACAGTCAAGATACAGAACATTTCAATCACTACAAGGATCCCTTGTGTTTGGCCTTTTATAGCCACATCCACTTCCCTCTGATTCCCTCCTAAAACTCTGGCAACCACTAAGTTCAAAAGCTTGACATTTTACCTTTAGGTGCATGGTCCCTTTTAAGTTAATTTTTATATAATGTGTGAGGTATAGGTTGTTTTGTTTGTTTTAGATTTTTGCCTACAGATATGTAAATTGTTCTATGACCATTTGCTTGAAAAGTTATTCTGCCATCATGGTATTACTTTTACACCATTGTCAGAAATCAAATGGGAATATTTTCTACTCTGTTCCATTGACTCATGTCTCTGTTCCTCCACCAATATCACACAGAATTAATTACTGTGGTTATATAGCAAGTCTTTAACGTGGGTAGACTGATTTATCTGTTTTTCTCATTTTATTTTACAATACTCTTTTAACTTTTCTAGTCCCTTAACTTTCATATAAACTTAGAAATAACTGTGTCTATAGCTACAAAAACGTCATCGAATTTAAATAGTATTTTTTTAAATTCATATATCAGTTTAGGAAAGATAGATATCTACTCTGTGGAATCATCCAATCCATGAACATAGTATGTCTCTCCCTTTATTTAGATCTCCTTATATTTCTTTCACCAACTCACTGTATTTTCCAACATAGTACATACTAGTACATATTTTGTTAGATTCACACCTAAATATTCCTCCTTTTTTTAAAACAATGCTAAATGGATTTGCATTTCCAATTTTGGTGTCTGAGTGTTCATTGCAAGTATATAGGAATATAGCTAAATTTTATGTTTATTGTATCTTGTGACTTTGTTGAACTCATTAGTTCCAGGAAGGGTTTTTTTTTTCCTGCATATTTTTTGAGATGTTCTGTATAGAAAATCTACTTCCATTCTGATCTACATGATTTTACTTCTTTTTCTTGCCTATTGAAATGGCTAGAACTTCCAGCATTATGTTGAATAAGAGAGTGAGAGTGGACATCACTGCCTTCTGCCTTCTTCATCTTAGAAAAAAGAATGAAGAAAAAAAAATGAAGAAAGCAATCTGTCTTTTACTTAAGTATAATGTTACCTTGGGTTTATTGCAGATGTTCTTTATCAAGTTGAATAAAATCCCTTCCATCCTTCTAATGATCTGATTCTAATTCTGAATAGCTATTGAATTTTGTCATATATTTGCTCAGCATCAATCAATATAGTCATGTTTCCTTCTCTGCCAATCTGTCTTTTAATTAGTATATGTAGATCACTTATACTTGTGTAAATATGAGTCTGAAAATTTTCCATTTCATTTTCTTCTTTCTGTTCTTTCTATTTTTCATTTCTCCATTTCTTTTCCCTGCCTTCCTATGGATTATTTGAGCATTTTTTAGAATCCCATTTTGATTTTTCCATAGTGTTTTAAGTGTATTTATTTTCATAGCAGTATTAGTGGCTGCTTCGAATAAGATAAATATATTTAAATAATAAAGGTGAAGCTGTTTACTCTGTTGACAGTTTACTAGTTTGAGAAAAAGTGCAGAAATTTCACCTACTTTTTCATCCCTTAACCCTGCCGTGTTTACGATATAATTATCTTAAATATTTTCTCAGTATATAGTTACAAGCATGTCAGAGAGTATTATCATTTTTGTTTCTACTATAAAACATAATTTGGAAGTCTCAAGAGAAGGAAAAGTATAATTACATGTATTTTTTACTTTCTTTAGTGCTTTCTTTCCTCTTTTCATCATTTCTGTTTTAAGAACTTTCTTTAGACATTCTTTAACAGTACATGTATTTCAATAAATTCTCTTAGTTTTCCTTCATCTGAGAATGTCTTGATTTCCAGTTGTCCTTGAGGGATATTTGTGCTGGGTATAGAACTCAGAGCTGGTGGTTCATTTCTTTAATGTTTGCAAAATATTCTGCCATTTAATTTTGGTTTCCATGGCTTCAAATTAAAACAAAAAATCTGCCATTTAAATTGGTTTTCCTCTATAGCTAAGATGTTACTTCTCTATTGCTGTTTTCAAGACACTTTTATTGTATTTAGTGTTCAGAAGTCTGATTGAGGTATGTCTTAGTGTGGATTTCTTTAGAGTTTAATGTTTTAAAGTCCAGATGGTATCTTGAATCTGTAGATTTATGTCTCCTGCTAAATTTGAGATGTATTCAGCCATTTCTTCAGGCATTTTTTTTGGTCTCATCGTCTCATCTTTTTTTTTCCTCCTCTCCTTCTGGAACTCCAAGGATATGAATGAGGGCCTAATAAATCCCTGAAATACTGTTAATTTTCTAAAATTCTATCTTCTCTTTGTTGTTTCTCATTACTGCCATGTGAGTATAGACGTTCAGGTCCCCCACTCTGCCTCTGTTGACACATGGGAAGAGCTTCTCATTAACCTCTGGAAAGATTTGGGGTTCTGGATCCCCACTAGGCCTCCACTGATATGAAGTGGAGGGGAGAAGTGCTCCATTTTTATGGTTTATAAAACTTCATGGGTTAGGAGTAAGGCTGACTTCATTACCACTGGACTCTGGTGAAAATCCTGACTCTCCACTAAACCTCCTCTGACACAATCCCAGTGAGAAGAAAGAAAATGGAACCTTATTAGTAACAGGTGGGTTTGGAAGTCCAGTCTCTCCATATCCTCTCCACTGACACTGTACAAGCAAGGAGGGTTCATTTCCACCTGGTGCAGATGAATATACCAGTTCCTTTACTGGACCTTCTTTGTCACTATCCCAGTGAGTAATTAGGCAAGTGTAGGCTCCCCATTTGCCTTTGCTGATGTGGGTGAGGAGAAAGCCACTTTTTTTTTTCCTGTGGTATTTGAATGCAAAACAATGGTTATTAAAAAGTTTTCTGCATTTCTAGGGGTGCCTGTGTGACTCAGTTAACTGAGCATCCTACTCTTGATCTTGCTCAGGTCTTGATCTTGGGTCATGAGTTCAAGCCACATGTTGGGCTCCACACCGGGCCTGGAGCTTACTTTAAAACAAGAAAAACAATAAAAGTTTTCCATTTTTCTAGGCTGCTTTCTTCCTGGTCCTTTGACTAGAGGAATGAGGCTTTGGTGGGGGGGGGGGGGGTGCTGCCTGCACTCATTGGCATTTTCAAGTTACTGGCTTGAATCTGGGGTAGGAGTATATAAGGAAAAACAAAACAAAACAAAACAAAACAAAACACAGAACTTACCACATTATTATTCTTTTGGTTTTGAGGTCTCCAGTCAGTCTACCTTCTTCTCTCCACCTCCTAGAGTCTTTTTATGTGTGTTTTATATATAATGTCCATAGTTTTTATTTGTAGTTAGCAGAATAGAAAAAAGTGAACCTACTTTATATTCCTAGAGGCAGAGCTCTGAGTATTCTTTTTGATACAGAAAGTTAAGGATTCAGTCAAAAGAAGCATCTTCAGGTTGGGTCTTGTCTCCTTTTAAAATTATCCTAGCAATCATTGAGAGCTTCCCTGCTTTCTGGTATAGTAAGGTGTTCCAAGCTCATCATTTATTATATGAATAAAAGTGTGTGCATTTCTTTTAAAACAATGGTACAATATTATTACTAGTAATATGATTGCTGGAAACAGTTTAGGATTTGGAGGATTTTTTTTTTTTGCAGTTGTATTTTGTACTTTGGGTGCAGCATACAATTCTTTTTATCCATTTTAAATAATTCTAGTCTGCCAGTTATGCCAAAGCAATGCTAAAATGTGATACATTTTTAGGTCCATTCATTTATTTTGCTTTTAAATTTTAAGAATTGTTTTATTATAATTTCAGTTTGGTTTTATTTTATAATTACATAGAATGTTTTTTAGTTCTGATATCAAGCATATAAAATAAGGCATATTCAGAAATGTATAGCTTCTTTGTTCATACCAGTCTGTTTGTTCTCTGTCTCAGTGATCTGAGGTGTTGATTTCACTGCATAAAAAAGGATTATATACAATAGGGTCTATTTCTGGATTTTCCATTCTATTTTGTTGTTCTTTTGTGCTATTCATACACCAATCCCCATTGTTTTAATTATAGAGGCTTTATAATATGTTCTAATATCTTATTGAACTTCTACTTCGTTGTTCTTTTTTTTGTTTCCAAAAAAAACTTGTCTTGCTTATTTGTTTTGCCAACTAAATTTATAATCAAGTTGTCTAACTTTTGAAATAAATCTAATAATATCTCAAGAGAGTTACGGTCCTAAGTTTACAAATTAGATTATGGATGTATTTCAGAGATCTATCCAACAAAATTTCCAGAAAGATTGGAGGTGGAGTGTAGGAGAATGAAACCAACAGGGGTAATCCCAACCTGTTAAACCTAAGAAAATGAAGGACAGAGTGGTCGTCAGCCATTACAGAGGCGGCTGTGTGGGAGATGATTAGGGCTCATGAGCTTGACCTTTGATATATCGGGTTTGAGAGGTCTATACCTAATTAAAAATGTCAAGTAGGCAGTTGGAAATAGGAGCCTAGAATACATAGCTACAGATGTAAATTTATTTGGAAGTTACTGTCAAGGGGTTAATATTTAAAACCATATAACTTGCCAATGTTGCCAGAGGAAGGAATACCAGAAAGAGACTTTATCCAGACCAAATGGAGAGTTGTGACATCCTTGTTCCTGGGAAGGCAAAGTAACAGAAACTGAACAAAGAATCTGGAAAAACAAGGCCACAGTACCAAAAGGGAGAAATGTACCAAAAAGTCCAAAAAATGGGGAATAGGAAGAAAAAGCCAGAAATGGGGGGCGCCTGGGTGGCTCAGTGGGTTAAAGCTTCTGCCTTTGGCTCAGGTCATGATCCCAGGGTCCTGGGATGGAGCCCTACATCAGGCTCTCTGCTCAGCAGGGAGCCTGCTTCCTCCTCTCTCTCTGCCTGCTTCTATACCTGCTTGTGATCTCTGTCTGTCAAATAAATAAATAAAATCTTAAAAAAAGAAAAAGCCAGAGATGGGTTGACTAGGGAATACCAAATCTGAGCAAGACCAAGGCTCACAGGGAGAACAGGTCAGACCTACATGGCTAGGGGATACAGCAAATAAAGGCAGAGTTCTGTGCCTATAAACCTCTCCAGAAAGACATGGCCTCAGGAGGCAGTGTCTTGACAATGACTATACCTTATAGTGTCTACAGGGTTATTTTTCTCGGGGCTTTTTGTTGCAAACATGGTTATAATCTTTGACAATCTTAATTATAAAAAGAATCTATTGGAAATATAGGTAATCTCATAAACCTGAGAAGATGAAGATCCAGGCTTAAAAACTGACAAGACTCTTGTGACTGTAGGCAGGCAGGAACTATAACATGTGAGTTACAGGAGAAACCGTTTACTAAGAACACTCTCAAATTAGAGATATTTGCAGCCACCTGTCAAAACCACCCTGCGGTGCTGGGAATTCACCCCTAAACATCCCTTTATCTTTGTATCACCTCCTCCAAAATCAAAGTCCTGGACAAAGTATCTGATTAGCCAAACCTAGGTCATGTTCCTCCATACCAGCTGCCAGACAACCCTAAGAGAAGAGAGCTCTCCCCTTTGGCTTTCCCTGTGGAAGCTGTGTTATTGCAATCTACCAATAACATGTGCAATAGGAGAGTTCAAAAATAAGAAAGGGTAGACTGCAGGACAGATGAAATGAAAATGTCCATTACACATGCTAAAAGAATTTGTACATCTGATAGCAGTCTCTGAAGAACAGAGGAGAGGGGAGGGGAGATTTGCTCGTGGACTGCAGATATCATTTTAATCCTAAATTTCCCCCAAAGCAGCAAAGCATGGATTCTGAAAACTTCCAGCTCATAAAGTTGGGAGTGTCAGTAGCAAGGTATGGACTGAGTTGAGGAATCGAGGTTGAGCAGGACCAAGGTCAGGAAGGAAGTTAGTCAAGCGATATTTTAAAAGAGCTTTTTAAATGGCTGATCTGTTACCGGTGAAATATTGAAATGCACAAAAGCTAGGACACCCAGTTACAGAGCTGTAATTCAAAAAGATCTTAAAAGCCTGGAACTCCAGGCCAAAACACACTGGAATAAATGGGACAAATGTGGGATTCTGCATGTAGTTTCAAAATAACCCAATAGCTCTCTTAGAAGATTGAATTGCCTAGTCTGAGAAATTTAGTCGTGTAAGGCACTTGAAAAAAATCATCTAGCTCAACTGCCTTTTTGACAGGGATGTTAACTTAAAGCTCAGAAAAAGGTAGACGCTTCCCCAAGGATTCACAGCAGACTGGTGGAATCAGAATTGGCACTCATGTCTCATGGCTAACTCCTTTAAAATACTTTTTAAATGGCCCTAAAGAGCCTTTAACGTGCTATCCATTCCTTAGAAAATGATCTGATGGAGCTTAGGAAGTATGTGTTTAGTAGAAGCCAATAGCATTAGGCAGCTGCTAAAATATTAACAGAGACTCAGTTGCATGGGAAGAGGCACCATGTGCAGAGCTGGAAATAAATGGCCCAGCATTTTCTGCCCAGACCAGTCACGCCTAAAGAACCACGCGCTTGCTTCTTCCAGTCACATTTGGGGAATCCAAATAAGGGATGGATGGTGAAGGCTCTGTACATGGCGGCAGAAATGTCTGAAGCAAGAGTGGTGATCTCGATGGGAAAACCAGCAGCTAAGGAAAGAAACAGTAGCTGCCCTCAAATGTATCACGTGCTCTTTTGAGGAGGGACAGAGGCTTCCTGAGTTGCCTGATGACAAAAATGGAACCACAGGGTGGAAGTAACGGGAGAGGGAGAGGGAGAGAGGGAGAGAGGAAGAAGGAGAGGGGGAGGGGGAGGGGGAGGGAGAGAGGGAGAGGGGGAGAGGGAGAGGGAGGTGATGTGTGCCCCCTGCTGGCAGGGTTGTGTAATCTCAACTACTTTCCCTGTCCGCGAAGGAGGCTGCCGCAAGGAACACAAGGTCACATTCAGATCCTCACTTTCTGTGGTTCTATTACTTTCCTAAGGCCATATTAATTTTTCTATCAGATATTAAGGTCTTTGAAATCAAGCTCATTATAATGTCTCAGAGAGGCGCAACCCTGTCTTACTTTCTCTGTGGTCCCCACAGTGTCTAGAACAATGAAAGATAAAGTGTTCAGTCAGTACCGCCTGACTATGGAGCTTTTCATATTCTTTTCTCTTCCTCCTCCTTCCATCACGATCACTTACTGCAAAGCAGCAAAGAAAAAAACTGGCTATGCACACGTGCATGGGTATCTCGAAGGAAACAGAAAGAGAATTGAGGAACGGGTTTTAAATTTTACATACTTGTGCAGAATAATAGTTAAACATGCACAGTCAGTGAAAAGAAATGGCTTAATGCTGAATTCATACCTTTATACACAGGATCACATAGAGCAAAGCTTGGCATCATTTCTGTGCTTATCTCCATTCTCTGTCCCTTAGTTTTTCTAGAAGATTCTTTAATGTTGAGAAGCATGCTATTATGATAGGATGGAAAGGAGTTCAGCTGGAGGGCTGGGAGGAGGGTGGGTGAGGGCAGATCTGTGGCAGAGCCTCTGGGTCCAATATTGAATCTAACCCTAACTGTCTCTGCACTATTGTGTGTTCAGCAAAGTGACTTAAATGTTGAGACTTGGTTTCCTCAACTGACAATTGGAAATCACATTGCATGCCTCTCATTGCAAGTTGTCCTGAGGATGGACACAGTCTGGCAAGTCACAGGCACACATTAAAATTAGTTCCCTTGCCTTTGCTTCTGAAACCCCTCCAAAGAAGAGTCATCTCATGAAATATCAATGGCCTTTGCATCTGCAGGAATTTTCTCTCCCAGTCTCATTTCAGAAGTGGCTACCTTCGCCAAGAATGGAAATTGTGTATTAATTCATTTGTCAACACTGTTCAATAGATAGTGATTGCCCAGAGCATTATTCCAAGTGTTCCTCAGCTATTCTAAGTTCTTTGAGAAGGAACCAGAGAAACTGAGTACTTACAGTGGGTACCTGAGTGGAAGCAGCAACAAGGAAGCCACGTGTTCGCTATCCGTGCCTTCCACATGAATGACCAACACAATGGATGATGAAAAACTTGAGATCAGAAGAGTGAATTTACAGTATCTTTAATTCATTTCAGTTGCTTAGGTTTCAGGTTTCATAACTTTAAAGTGATTGAAATTAATAAAAATGATGATGATGATAATGAAGAAGAAGAAAACGAAGAAGAACAGACATCAATGTCTGTGTCACTGAGACACTGAGAACAATGGATGTCGAAATGTTTGGAAAGTTGAGTACCATGAAGCAATACCAAGGCAGAAGGGTCCATCAAGTGCACACATCAAGTAAACCAGACTGGTAGAGAGGACACCATGGGAGGAGGGTTTGAGGTCTGGGTGGCCATGAGTGCCCAAGGGGAATGTCAAAGAAGAGAGGCATCAAGTAATTTCCCCTTCTCAAGGTGTATAGAGGCAACCTATAGCAAACACTCCTCTTTAAACTGTGATTTTGAGGAATCACCACAAAATACAATCAAGGACATTGCAAAAGGAAATGTTGTATCACTGCTGAATTAATGGGCTGCTTCTCTATTCTTGTCTACTCTCACAAAGGAGGGCAGTTGGCATTGAGCTCTGAAGTTTCTGGAACTGTTTATTATCTCCAGGGACTGACTTCTCTTGCTAGGAGAATCTGGCAGACCTGGATGGCAGACCCTTCATTTTCAGGGAAGATTGAAAGATAGGGAAAGCGGTTTCCAATAAACAGTGATAAAGGATCAGTTATTCAAACTATTTCATATTTATTAAGTTCCAACAACATACGAAACACCCAGCTGTGAGGTCCTAAAGGTGAATGACATCTGCTATAGACGAGAGCCAGAGAGATCATATTTGAAGCTGAGCTGGGGGCACGTTCGATGAAGAAAGGGCATTTGGTATCAGGAAACATATCTTAGATCAAAGGGACTCCATGAACATTTTGCAGAAAGATTGGCCTGTGAGGATCCAGTTGATCTGGGCAGTGCCCAGGGAGAGAGTGGGGGGGCTGTGTGTGAGTATGTGCAAACATGTCCATGTTTCGGTGTGCCGCAGTGTGTGGTGGGGTGGGAGCTGGGAACAGAGGAGGTTGCTAGTGAGAAATGGAAGACTCAGGGAGAACCCCAAAGAGGCTGATTCAAGTCTTCCAAGCAGGTCACCAGGGACAGTAGCAACAAGCAAGGCCACCCCAGCCTCCTCAGTCAGCTGATATACGTAAAGTCTTTGCCATAGGGTACTTCATAACATATTTATGCTTTGATATATTTAGCTATAGTCATAAGAAATGCCAATTCTGCTTTATTGAAACAATGAAGAACTCTCTGGGCTTCCCACTTGCTATGGTGATGCTACTGGAGTTCTTGGAGAGTTATTTCTTTCCTATTATACCCA
The DNA here is from genome assembly GCA_003697995.1 of Taxidea taxus jeffersonii. NCBI lineage: Eukaryota > Metazoa > Chordata > Mammalia > Carnivora > Mustelidae > Taxidea > Taxidea taxus. The sequence continues at coordinate 39,063 of ML111256.1, forward strand.
TTCCCCTCTTTTTCTCTCCATCAATCACCAAAGTCCCATTTCTTTCTCCTTTGCAATTTTTTTCCCAAAGATGTTATTTATTTATTGAAAGAGAGCACAAGCAGGGGAAGGAGCAGAGGGAGAGGTAGAGAGAGGGTCCCAAGAAGACTCCCCGCTGAGTGTGGAGGCCACCACAGGGCTCTATCTCATGACCCTGAGCTCACAACCTGAGTCTAAGTAGGAGTCAGATGCTTAACCCACTAAGCCACCCAGGCGTCCCTCCTTTGCAACTTTTCTGATAGCCCTTCTGTTCTTTAAAGGATCAACCTTGCCTGAAGAATGATGATACCTTTGATGGGTCCCTGAGAGGTAACCTCTAAGCCCATGGGATGCCCACCCTGCTAAGAATGTCTCTATTTATGAGAGAAACATGCACCATGTCGAACAGTCTATGCCAGTCATGTGACTTACAGTAAGGGTCTAGGGTCACGCCACTGTGTGATGTGCTTGTCACATGCACAGCTCCGCTGGGAAAGCTCAGGGGAAGTTCGGCATTAGGTCTGTCTTATACCCTGCCCTAAGCTCCTTTTCCTGTGGCTGACTTTAATCTGTCTATCCTTGCATGGGAGTGAACACTGGCTGTGAGTATAATAGCTTTGCTGACTTCTGTGAGCCCCTCTAGTGAATCCTAGAACCTAAAGGTGCTCTTGGGAAACTCTGAGACTACATTCTCTTATTTCTCTTCTTTGATCAACCAACGGTTTCAGGGGATGACAGCCCACCTGGCCCACAGAGGAGACCAATTACATAGTATGTGGGACCAGGGCAAAATGAAAAAGCAAGGTATTTCATTCAAAGTTATTAAGAATTTCTAGACAGTGGCAACAGAATATGAAGGCAGGTATGACACCCTTCTGAACACAGGGTCAGTGAAACTTCACCTTCCTGCCCACAGGCTCCTAAATCTTCTGCCTGTCTCCTGCTCTCTTCCTTACTCTCGCAAGAATATCACAGAAATTCATAATCAAGGAGTCATTATGAACTCTTACACATAGCCTCATTTATGATGTGCCAGGATTTGTGTGTTATCTTATTTATCCACCCAAGACCCCTGGATGGAACGTTTTATAATGTCCATTTTAGAGGAGTCCAAGGCTCCAAAATGTTAAATAATGCATCCAAAGCTACCGTTGATGTAGCAGAGCTTGGATTAGGACCCACAACTATCCAACCTCAACATCTGAACTCACAGTCACAGTGTCAGATAAGCCTTACAGGAGGCTCTCGCTCATCTCCAAATTTACAAACAGTCATTGCATTGAATTCCACAAAACTGATTTTGAGAGTGGGGAAGAGGCCACATATAAGTCCTCTGAGGCTCTCCACTTTAACAATAAGGACAAGTAAAACAATAAGGACAAGTTAAATAAAAAACCCACCGCTCCAGAAGGATCTCTTTATTAACAGGCACATGATGTTCTTAGAGTCAGACTCCACTGTCCCAATAAAACACTTCCTTAGCATCATTCATTCTAGGTTTATTATGCCGGGTTCCCACCACCATCTTCTCTGGAACTTCCCCTCTTAGAAGCTCACGCTGAGGGGTTCGCCTGTCTCATACCACCATCTCCAGTTTGCTCTGCCCACGGGTGGACCCATGAGTGGGTAGAAGCCCATTGGAGTAGACTCACATCACCCTACAGAATTCAAATATGTATGTGATAGTGGAGAGCGAAACAGATGCAGAGACAATCAATAGCACGAGGGGTTCCTATCCCTATTCCATTCATTGAAGAGATATGGTTTCAGCGGCCTCGACAGGGTTGATAGGAATCTATTGCCCCCGCCCCCCAGTCTGCGCTGTTTACTAAGTGCCTCCAAGAGCATGAATACCTAATAAACTGAGGGCCATGCTTGTGTTTAAAATGCTCATGTTTCCTAAAAACGTAGCTGCTAAAGGCAAAGCAAAAACTACATTTCATACACAAGTAAAAAAACCACAATCTAGTCCAAGTCTTAGAAGAAACCATGGCTGGCTCGGACTTCCTGAGAAGTGACATGTCACTTTCCAATAGAGTGCTTCCCAAGAGATCTTAAGTCAAGTTTTCATCTCACAAGCAGATTTTACACCAAAGCTATACACAAGCTGTGACTCCATGTGTCTGCCTGGGGATCTACAATCAGGTCACTGAGGAGTTGCCCGCATAGCTGTGGAGACCCCAGCTGCAGGCTGTAGGGGGTTACAGCAGTATCCACACCAAGGAAAGAAAAGCCCTGCATATACTAATGATTTGGGGCAGCAAGAAACAAGGGTAGACTGAGAAAACCATGCTATAGAGAAGAGAGAAACCAGCTTGAGAGGTATGAAAATGGGGACTCCCTACTGAGGACAGAGAGAGAGAGAGAGAGAAGGAGATTGGGAAGGAGCATCCTTGGATGGAGTATGAGGTTCCCAGTTGAGTGACTGTCACCCCAGGACACCTCCCCTCTCATGCTCATTCTCTTCTCCTTTTGCAGGAACATCTTGAGGCCCAGGAATGATTTGTGCTCTGGATTCAGCTTCTGTTGCTCTGCATCATCTAATAGTCCCCAAACAATGGACCCTTTCTCTTAGACTCTGATGTCAGCTTGTCACCCAAGGGCCACACAACTCTGATAGTCTACAGCCATGAGAATAATAATAACAGTGCATCATTTCTAATTTCCAATTTAGATCTGGAATCGAATGCCATGTATAAACCCTTCCTATCATTTTTTTAAAGAATGAGCTATTCCTTCATTCATAACTTGGAGATGACTAATAATAGATGAAAGGATAAAGAAAATGGGGTGTGTGTATATCTCCATAACAGAATATTACTCAGCCATAAAAAAGGATGAGTTGCTGCCATTTGCAACAACACTGATGGGCCTAGAGGGCATTATGCTAAGTGAACTAAGTCAGGCAGAGAAAGACAAATACCACATGATCACCTTCATATGTGGAATCTAAAAGACCCTTAACTGCAGGAAACAAACTGAGGGTTATTGGAGGGAGGACTCTGGGGGAATGGGGTAACTGGGCGATGGACATTAAGGATAGCAACTGAAGTAATGGCACTGGGTGTTGTATGCACCTGAAAATTCACTAAATTCAACCTCTGAAACTAAAAATACAGTATATGTTAATTAAATTGAATTTAAATTTAAAAATTTAAAAATATATCCAAAATATACAAAGAATTTACACAAGTCAACAACAAAAAATTAATAATTTGCTTTAAAAATGGCCAGAAAGGATGAACAGACATTTCCTCAAAGAAGACATACAGATGAAAAGAAATAAAAAACAAATGAGCAAAAAGTTACAAGCACAATCTTAAATACAGAGAACAAACTGGTAGTTTCCAGAGGGCAGGTGGGTGGAAAATGGGAGAAATATAGAGATTAAAAGGTACAAACTTCCAGTTGTAAAATGCATTAAGTCACGGAGACACGGAGATGAAAAGTACACGATAAGAAATGTCACTAATATGGTAATAATGCTGTATGGTGACGGCTGGTGATTACACTCAACACAGTGAGCATCGAACAATGCACAGAACTGTTGAATCCATACGGTGTAGACCTAAAGCTAATATAACATTGTATGCCAATTATAGTTCAACAGCAAAAACAGAATGGACCATTCCTGAGCTAAGACCTAGTGGCTTACATTATGCACATCATAGTGATTCAGCCCCAACCAGAAGCCTCCACTCCTCTTGGCTTTGGCAAAGTTGAATAGGAATGCTTACTTGAAACTTTATTTTCAGCCACTCTCCCCTCCAATGACCTTCTCCTGCAGGGCTGGTTCTGGCTGCTATGACAAGTCTGTAATCCTATCTAACATCCTGTCCCATTCCAGGTCCTCTGGCCTTCTTTGGTTTTTAAATCATTCCCACTTAAATTTGACTTTGAAACCCATGGTATATTTAGGGCCATCTGTTGGGTTGGTTTCCTCTCCATCTCGTTTTGCTTCATTTTCCCAAGCTCGTATTGTTCAACTCCTTCTCCTCCCTCTTGTCCTTCTCCCCTTCATCCTCCCCTTTCTCTTGGCATCGACAACAGCATCAAGGTCCTCCACCTTCCTCCTGTTAACACTAAACCACAATAGCTCTTACCACCATCTATCTACTCGTACAGTGATTAGTCATGTCTTGCTTTGTGACCTCCCTTCTGTCTTCCTGTTTTGCAGCTTTTCAAAGTTTGTGTGAGTTCCCTGAGGGCAAAGGTTCTGTCTCACCCTCTCTTCCAAGGCTGTTGTTTCTCAAGGGACATGAATTAATTTTTTATTGAATAACTTATTAATCGATGCACCATCCAGCCAGTGGCACTCCAAATAAGACTGTACAGTATTTCAAATGTTAGTGGTAAGTAGAGCCATTGAGTGAGGAAGGGAAGGACCATTCGAACTAGTGGATGTTACTTTTTTTTTTTTTCCAAAAGACTTAGTGGGGAACAGCTTTTGGTATAACAACTGAAGAATAACTGGGTATTGGCTTTGGTTTCTCTTAAGTAGTCAAGTGTCTGGCACATCGTAGGTGCTCATTGAATTTTTGTGAATGTCTGAAAAACTGAAAAGCACTTTCAGTGAGAATTGAAATATAATAATTTTTGTCCCATTAGCAGATTAAGGGACCCCCAAAGGGTGTACACATGTCATTGTATGATCCTTTGAGACAAGGCTGCTGGAAGGACAGACAGGTCCAAAACAGAGCTGTTTCAGGAATGAAGGTAAAAATACTGGTCCTAGAAAGTTAGAATACTGCACCACAGTTTCATAAAGAGAATGAGGTTCACCTGGTTGGCTCAGTTGTTTAAGTATCTGCCTTTGGCTCCGGTCATGATCTCAGGGATCTCAGGGTCCAGGGATCGAGCCCCATTTCAGGCTCCCTGCTGAGTGTGGAGTCTGCTTCTCCCTTTCACTCTCTCTCTCTGTGCTCTCTCTCTCTCTCTCTCTCTCTCTCTCTCAAATAAATAAATAAAAACTTTAAAAAATAAAAAAAAAATAAAGAGAATGAAAATAAAAAGGATAGTCTGCGTGAGGACTTACGTACTCGTTTGTTAGGAACAAAGCCTCACAGACTGGGTGGCTTAAACCACAGAAATATATTCTCTTCCAGTTCTAGAGGCTGGAAGTCCAAAGTCAAGCGGTCAGCAGGGTGAGTTTCTTCTGAGGCCTCTGTCCTCATCTTGTAGATGGTCATCTTCTCAATGGTCTTCCCTCTGTGCAGGTGCACTCCTGGGACCTCTCATGTGTCCACATTTCCTCTTCTTGTAAGCACACCAGTCCTCTGGGGTTGAGGACCCCCATGAATGGGCTCATTGTAACTTAATAGCTTCTCTGAAGGCCCTGTCCCTGAATACAGTCGCATTCTGAGGTCCTGGGCCTTGAGGCTTCTGCACATGACTTCGGGGTGAGAGGGGCACATTTTGCCTCATAACAACATAGACGTAGACTCTATAAAATGTTCTCCCAGCCTCACAGCAATTGTGTGCAGTAAATCATTTTAATATTCCAATTCTATGGTTTAAGAAAGTGATGACTAAGAGGTTAAATAACCTTCCCCAGGCCCAGCAGCTAGAAGTAGAAGACCTGCATTCAAACCCACAACTCCGGACTCAAAATCAAAGGCACTTCCTTCTTCAACAGAAGAAACATAAACCATGAAGGACTTGAGGAAAAAGAAACAGATGAGAACCACCCTGAAAGTCTGTAAAATTTCATCCCAACCCTAGGCCTCCTGTAACATCCCAGAAAATCCATGACTAAACCTTGCTTCTCCATCTCTGAATAAGTGACCTGAATTAACTCTCTCTGCTTGCATTCTGACATAAAATAAATTTAACAGCAATTCTCACTTAAGAAGGGATTTTAAGGTCACCTGACAGAGATAGTACTTTAAAAAAAAAACTTTGTATTATGAAAATTTGTAAATATATAGAAAAGCAGAACTTGCAGTACCATGATTACTCATATATCTACCAAAATTCAACATATTTAATAGTTTGTTATGTTTGCTTCTCCACCTATCTTCATCTCTTCCTGTTTTCATATCTATTACTTATTTTTATCTCTATTTTTGATAAACCATTGTGACATTTCATCTTTAAATAACTCATCATGCATCGCCCAAAACAAAGGTCATCTCTTGCATGCCCAAATAACTATTTTCACAGCTAATAAAATTAACAGTGCTTTTCTAATATCATATAAAAATCACATCACATTCAAATTCCCCTACTTCTTCCTAAAATGTTTCATATAGTTTAGGAATTTTTAAAATCAGACTCTAATCAAGGAGCACAAATTACATTTGATTATTAAGTCTGTTAAATTTCTGTAATCTAAAACACTTACTTCTTCCCTTTTTCATGACATTACCTTGATGAAGAGACCAGGCTTCTCATTGTTATTGTTGTTACAAATATCCCACATTCTACATCTGTCCAAATGTCTCACCATAGTGTTATTTAACTTGTTTACCTATTCCCTGTATTTCCTACAATCTGCAGTGTGAAGACTTAATTAATTTCAGATTAAATATTTTAAGCAAGACAAGTCCATGTGCGGTGCTGAATTTCATTTCACATCATGTTAAGAGGCACGAAAGGTCGGGTTGACCTACTCTGGGTGATGCTGAGTGTAATCACTCAGCGAAAACCAAACATTTCCACTGTAAAGCTGCACTCTTCCTCTATGAAGACCAAGTTCATGTGTAAAGTGTTCCTTAGGAACACACACACACACACAATTATCTGCCCCACACTGGCCCTTCTCCACTATGCTGGTATCTGTGGACAGCCCTCCCCTTGTGGACAACACTGAAACTATCCACTTCGAGGGAGCACTGGTCCAGGTCTTAGGACCTTGAGGAAGGAGCTCCTCAGATAAAGTCCACTTGTCCTTCCCATCTCTGAGATTCTCTGGACTCAGACTCTATGTCTGACAGTCCACATGTACTCAGTGAAGTTTTGTGCCACATGTTTATAACCCTTTCCTATTTAAATGCAGAGGACAACGTAGCAGGTGCCAGGAGATCACAGAAAAACATTAAACAAAAGGCGATTTGAAGTAAACCATGCTTACTACACTACCAAAGGCTACTCCCAAGAAGCATAAAGGTATAACATTGCATGTAAAGAACATGTGTGTGACACACACACACACACATGCACATATATATACACTTTTGAATTGTGATTAGTCATTTAACTTGCTCTTCCTTTCCTTTGGTTCCTACCTCCTCCAGGAAGCAACATTTTCCAAATTATTTGAAAGGAAGTCCACAAGCAATGTTATACATGCCCCTTTATGTGAACACTGGATGATGGTAGGACAGAGGACATAAATAAAATATCTCCTTCCCGCCTTGTTATTTCCCTCATTCAATGAAAAACCAAACCATTAAAAGACCCAAATACACAGGTCACAAAAGGAGAAGTAATAATAGCTATTTTATATATTAGAAAGAGATCTCTTTCTCTTCTAAGCCTTCGAGGGGCAGGGATTCTGTCTGGTTCATCTTTGCCTCCCCATTACCCATGCTGGAAGCTTTACATTCAGTAGTGTTGGAATAAATTTGTGTTGATTGACTTAATAAGCAGCCCCTGATAATCAAATAAATGCAAATTAGAACAATAAAATATCATTTTCAACTATCAAATTAGAAAAGATTTTTAAACTATTAAAGGCACTGTAGCATTAGCTATAATAAAGCAGGGCCCACAAGAGCACATAAAGCATATATTTCTTAGATCATAGAAAGAAAAATCCTAAAACATTACCATGATTACCTCTGGGAGGTAAGATATATAGGTAATATTTTCCTTATCCTTCATACAGTTCAGTATTTTTCAAAAGTAGCTCAACAGATATGTTTATTATTGGGGCTGTGTGGGTGGCAAACAACATTTAAAAACAGAATGAGGGGCGCCTGGGTGGCAGTCAGTTCAGTGACAAATTCTTGATTTTGGCTCAGGTCATGATCTCAGGGTCATGAGTTCGAGCCCCCTGTCTGCTCTGAGCTGGGTGTGGAACCTGCTTAAGATTCTCTCTTTTCCTCTCCCTCTGCCCCTCTCCCAGCTTGCACGCACCTGCCCGCCCTCTCTCGCCATCAAATAAATAAATAAATAAGCAAACAGGCAAACAGAATGAGTCCTTGCCCTACTTCCTCAGAAAGGATGCTGCATGCCTGGACCACAGACCCTGGGAAAGCAGAGATTATTTTGATATCTCTGTATAGAAGATTTGTGGGTCTAAATGCCTAAATGACCTTCATATAGTGAGCATAAATATGTGTAAGTGTGTATGTGTTTTTCTTCCTTTTCTTTTTTATTTCTTTCTTCCCCAGCAGGTGTGTTTGAATAGCAGCCCATTACTGCTCACTTGACACTATAAATATTTATAAGCACGCTCCAAGGAAGCTATTGTATCATAAACCGGTCAGGGGCATGGCCAGCTGCCTTTTCCGAGCAGAGGTGTGAGACAGCTTTTGGGGAAGTGGGCCCTACCCGACTCAAAGCCCTGGAGCCTGTGAGGCATGAAGGTCTAAGCAGAGGGTCGTGAAAGATGTCCAGGCAGTCTCTGAAGGGGAGGGTATCCTCACTCTAAAGTACATTGGTGCCATGAAGTCAATGCTGGGATGCATTTCTTGGTGCCTCAGTTTGCAAAGGCGAATGGGCAGCTCCATTAGCCCTCACAGTATGAAGGCTGGAACTCATTTCCATTTGTGGTATTAGGGAAGCGTGTGTGTGTGCACGTGTGTGTGCCATTGAGGCTAACGTTAGTGTGACATGGGACAATCTAGTGCTGACCACTGGGGTTGCACCAAGTCATAGGAGAATTCTTTCCTGGTGAGGAATGAATTATGAATACATGCGTGTCCTAGAGGCCTCAGAAATGCGGTCCAGCGGAGCACCTGGGTGGCTCCATTGTTAAGCGTCTGCCTTTGGCTCAGATGATCCCTGGGTCCTGGCATCGAGCCCCACATCAGGCTTCCTGCTCGGCGGGAAGTCTGCTTCTCCCTCTCCCACTCCCCCTGCTTGTGTTCCCTCTCTCGCTGTCTCTCTCTCTGTGTCAAATAAGTTAATAAAATCTTAAAAAAGAAAAAAAAAAAGAATGAAAGAAAGAAATGTGGTCTAGTACCCTAGTACTTAGCACACTAGACCCTAAACAAGGGGTGGACTGAGTATATTACATCTAACTAGCATAAGTGGGCAGGAGAAGACAGAGATCCTGAACTCCAAGAAACTGTCCCATACGTTATTTACACTAGAATGATCTTCTGCAGTTAAGAAATGAGCTGTCTGGGGGCGCCAGGGTGGCTCTGTCAGCTAAGTGTCTAACTCTTGTTTTTGGTTCAGGGCATGATCTCAGGGTCACAAGACTGAACCCCATGTCAGGCTCCACACTCAACACAGAGTCTGCATGAGATTCTCTCCCTCTACCTCCCCCTCTACTTGCCCCCCACCACGCCATGCATGCACATGTGCATGCTGTCGCTCAAATAAATAAATACAGACACAAATAAATAAATACAATCTTTTAAAATGGCTAAATGAATGAATAAACAATAATTAAACAATAAGCAAATAATGATAAATGAGCTCTCTGCCTCCCCAACGTTTCCAAACAGTGGGCACTGAACTTCAGTATCATGTAGCGTCAAGAACTCTGAGTCTAGGTTCAGAAGGCCTGACCAGCGTCATGGCCTAATGGTTTTATCCATAGCACTCGACACAGACTCCCTTGACTCATTTATAAAATGCACACATGGCATTAAATTTATTGGGACATGCAATGTGTTGAACCATGTTTGGCACATAAGTACTCGATAAACACTGGCTGTTATTTCTTCATTATATATATATATATATATATATATATATTTTTTTATTTTTTTTTTTTTTTTTACCTGGAGCATGAATGTCTCAGTCTGGGCTCCACTTCCTCCTCCCCACCTATGCCACAAACCACTCATGCAGAGCAAAGCTTTGAACAAGGCTTCCAGGCAAGGTGGTTTATCGGGGACATGATCCCAGGAAGAAGGGACAGAGAAATAAAATAGGGAGGGGAAAATTCGCTCATGGACGGGTTATTCAGTTGGTTACTGCCTCGAGGAACTGATGCTGAACCATGTTGGGACTTCTCAGGGATCAGATGAAATCCATCTCAGAACAGTCTGCGGGGAAATGTACAGGGAAACACGTATGCATTGGCTTCGGGCAAAGGGTTGTCTCCTTGCCCCTGCATGAAGCTGGTTACAATCTGCGGAGAACTCTGTACTACCAAGTGGTGGTAGCAAGGTGAATTCAAGAGGATTCCCCGTGGCTCACAAGAGATGTCTCATATAAAGGGCTGAACTACGACCCTTGCAGGTTCAAACCCACCCTGATCTATCTAGAGAGCTGATGGGCCAGGCTCACTCAGGAGTTTAATTTGCAAGGACTAAGGAGTTTGCTAGAAATGACAGGTGACTGCACACATCAGAGCTGACAGCCAGCCCAGCGAATAACCCCGAGACACTAGGGAACAAATCTCAACCCGCAACAGCCCCAGGACTATAGGGGAGAGAGCTGGGACAGGTGTGCATAGTAGGTAAAGGGGTGACATGGACGGCATGGAGGGAAACTGGACATTTTCTTGCCTAACATGCCCTAACATGCTTCCTTTTGTCTCCACCCACACTCCTCACCCCCACCCTCCCTGGTCTGGATGTCAGAGTCAGAAGGATGGAGCTCTGATCATGCAAAATCAGACAGTACACTATGTCGTGGAGTTTCAGGAAGACACTAAGGGCAGGAGATGTAGAGGGTTAGGACCGCTGGGTTGGGGAAGAGAGAGGGCCAAGTCATGCCAAACGAACAACAGACGAACATTTTGTGGTGGATTCTCTTGGGCTCAGCAAGTGAGGACCCCGGAAGGAGTGGGGTCCACGGGAGGCAGTTGTCCCAGAAGCTCAGCCCTACGAGTCCGCGAGTCCGCAGATGAGTGTGCACACCACCCATTTGGGGACACACCTGAAGGAGCCATCATTCCTGCTGTTTTTGCTTGCTTTTATCGCTTTCCTCTTTTGTATACTCAACTACCAGCCCCAGCAACAACAGAGTAATAATAGCCATTTGAATTCCTTTGAGGATTAAACCAGACAATACAAACAAAAAAGGTAACCTTACAGAAACAAAGAGGGTTCTCCTCCTTTCTCCTCTTCTCCCCATTGTTAGTAGTATCATCATACTATCATTATCTTAAGACACCAGGAAGACATTTAACCATTTTCAGTAGAAATGTCCCTAAAGTCTAAGCTATATCTCCTAGCATTTTAAAACATAAGATACAGAAGGCAATGGCAATTTTTATTGGGGTTTCGGAATTTTTGTTACTAACACCTATTATTGGCCTCTATGGTTATAATAATGTTGCTCGGTGCTGAGTAATTTGTCATTACCCAAAATAGCCAGTTCATGCCATGGTGGGTTTTTGTTGTTGTTGTTGTTGTTTATTTTGGGGTTTTTTTGTGTGGTTTTTTGTTTGTTTGTTTTTTGCCTTTTCCCTCACTACCAGACTGTCACCTGTCACTTTTCTGTTGTCAATCTTCCTGCCTCCTGTTTTCTATTGTGTTTCTAATTGGTCCACGGGCCACAAACTGTCAAATAAATATCGAGACACAAGATCTGGCAAAAAACATTTGGATCGAGAGAGAGAGAGAGAGAGTGTGTGTGCACATGTAACATGTCTCTGGATGCCAGAATATTAAACATTTCTGGGACATCTTGTCTAAAAGGGTACTGTCCCTGAGAAACCCATGCATATGGTTGTCATGACAGCTAAGTTGACAAAAGTTAGGGCCTTGCAGGAGTGCCATGTGGGAAGGGCAAATAAAACAGCACCAAAGACATGCAGATTAAAGATGAGGAAGCTTAAGGTCTTGCCTAAGCAGGGTCCCTGGTTACTCCGTCCTCCCAACCATTACGAAGGGTGCCCTTGTTCACACGAGTTGTCTTCACACAGTCTCAGAAATGCACTGGCATATCTTCTCTTGAGAATCTTCACAGTGTGTCCACGTGTCAGGGCAGCTGGTGGGAAATTGAAAAATGCCTCCAAAGCCTTAAAAATGTTGACATGCCGAACTCCTAACTGGAGGATCTGGGTTCTAATTGAAGGCTTGATTGGACAAGTCATAGCCCCCTGCTGAGGGATGATCCTTGTTTGCAAAATAAGAAAACCAGCCACATTTTTGGAGTTCCAAAAACTCCAAAAGTCAACTTTGGGTACGAACTTTCCCTATTGTTTAATACAGTAGCTCCTCCTTTTCCCCCCCAGGAGAACAAAGACCCAGGGGATGTCAGGAACCACAGATAGTATGAACCTGTAGATACTGTTTGTTTGTGTATATACATACCTGTGACCAACTTTAATTTATAAAATAGGCACAGTAAGAGATTCACAATAATAATTGATAATAAAATAGAACAATTATAATAGCAATATACCATGTATCATCTAATATACTGTGTTAGGAGTTGTGTAAATGAGGTCTATTTCTCTCTCACAAAATATCTTATTGTCCTATACTCACCTTTCTCTTTCTTAGGATAATGTGAGATGATAAAATGCTGACCTGATAAGAGGAGGTAAGATGAATGACCGTGGGCACTGTGACATAGCCTTAGGCTACTCCTGACCTGATCTATTATCAGGAGATCATTGACTTCCAAGCCATGGTTGACCATGAATAACTAAAACCACAGAAAGTGAAGCCCAGGATAACTGAGGACTACCATATTCTCTATCTAGGTAGAGCAAATAGTTGAAATATTTAACCACTGGGATAGCACAGAAACCCCGTAGCCATATTAGGGGGAAAAGGGGCAGCTGAATATCCATGCTGGGCTGTCATTTCCTTAAGAGCAGCATGATCCACTACCTGGTTCAATGCCTTTCTTGTAAGAGCTGAAAAAAAATGGGTGGTGTACAAATGAATGAATGTGAGTGCATGAACTCAAACACTACAAATAGGTGATGGTGGTCATGGTTTATGCTTCTCTGAAAGAAGATAGTGTTGAGAAAAGCAACAGCCCATTTTCCAAGACAGATGAGAACAAGGATGCAGTTAAGGAAACAGAGAAGGGAAGTGGTCAGAGTGTTTGTTTGAAGAAGAGCAGAGAGGACAATGTCACGGTTAACCTAGGGAGGAAAAGAATTTGTATGGAATTTGGCAATCCACGATGTCAAATTCTACAGAGAGAGCAACGTCCTGTTGCTTTTGGCCTTGTGGTCAGTTTCTTGTTTTCTTGGCTTCCCAGGGAGGACGGAGACAAAAAAAAAGAGGGGTCATGGAACACATCAGCCTACCACAGCCATATCTTTAGCAATCAGAGTACTGGTTCCCAGGGGAAGGGCAGGCACAATAGGAGAGCTTCTCTGGGAACTTGGTTCATGCACTAGATCTCTTTTGTGACCTCCCTAGCACACACACCAAGAAGAGCTGTCACCACAGTCTATGTTGTGTCACATGTCTCTAGGATCGCTACTCTGCCTGCCTGGTTCTTGCTGGCTGCCAGATGCTTTTCCAGATGTTTGAAATGTGAACATGCTTATTTATTTCCTAGGAACAGCAGTTTCTAACATCCAAATATTCCTATTTTTGCTGAAGGTTCTAGGGCAAGTAAGTTGCCGATGAGATAGGGAAATGGTGACCAGGGCGGAGCAAGTGGTGTTGCTGAGAAAGACATCTAGTAAGACCAAACTGATGGGCTTTGCCTCTTCCCATCAGATTTTCTGTTTTATAACAAGAAGAGATGCCCAATTCACAGGTAAGGAACTCAATCATGGGGGCACCTGGTGGGTAGCTTAGTTAGTTAAGCGTCTGTCTTTGGCTCAGGTCATGATCTCAAGGTCCTGGGATTGAGCCCCACAGTCTGCTTCTCCCACTCCCTTTGCCTGCTCATGCTTTCTCTCTCATTCTCTCTCTCTCAAATAAATAAATAGATCTTTTTTTAAAAGGAACTCCATTGTGGTCAAATGAATTTCTCTTCATGCAGGATAGAAGACGACCTGATACATGCTTTAAGAGTTTTCTTGATCTTCACCCTTTGTGCCATTCCTGAGACCCCCCTGCCCATTTGTGAACATCCGTGGGGGGCTAGGAGATTCATTGGCAGCTTTAGTATGCTGTGACAATATTTCTGAAATGCACTACTTTGGAGCTGATCAGAGCATCTGACTAGAGTTTCTTATTGAAGAAGTCCAGATCACTGGTTCAGCCTATATGTAGTCTGATTTCTGGGACCTCTTCCCCATGACCTGGTCTCCACCTACCCTGTAGCCATCAGGTACCATGAAGGTCATAGGGCACAAAGGTGAGCATGAATCAGTGCAATCATTTACTAGTACCGAATGCTCTCCCATACGAGTAACAGCTCTCTTTCCCTTCCTTTTCCTCTTTTAGCTATTTACTGAGCCACGAACCTTATGTGCAGTTATCCTCAGACCTTCTGAATGAAGCAACAACAATTACTGTCTCTAATGCAGGGATGACAAGTAAAGGTAGAGACGCTGAGGCATCCAAGGTCACACAACCAGTAACTGGCAAAACTAGAACTGTCAATTCAGAAAGCCCATTTTTTTTAGATACTACATCAGTCTGTCCTCACCAGAAGGACAGCATATTGTTGGACTTTATCGTATTTTCCCATCAAGCCTAGTGCAGGCCAGCTCCTCACCCTCCTTAGGACAGAGACCACAGAGCCTTCTTCTGGACCTCAGCCTCTCGGCCTCAGATGACTTGGATGTTTACCACACTATCTACGCCTGGTGAGGTGAAGAAATGCCACTGTTTACACAAAAGAGAGGAGTATCCTCTCTCCTCTGCATGAACTGGGTTTATGTAAATGTATATGTACATGCTTTTATTAGCCACACCTTCAAATTCAAACTCTACACAAATTTATTTTTGTATCTATACTCCTGATGTTCCCTTTAAGGAGGGCAGAAAAAGGAGAGGAGAAAAGACAATTGTGCCAAACATGACTAGGTACCATTGGACAATTGTAGGGGACATTTGGTCATGGAGCTGTGAAAAGTGGAGTTTGCTACCATTTCCATCCTTGAAATTCTGGCAAAGATTGTAGAGTACCCTCAGAGAATCTTAGGAAGTGAGATCAATTTTCTTTTTCTGAAATTCCAAGAATCTCACCCACTTATGACTCCCCACAGAGTTTGGTATTTTGTTGTGTCCCACTGAAATGCTAGAACAGGAACTCTTATTGTATTGTTCAATCACAGATACACTTTGGCTGACTCGTTCCAGAACACTTGCCCAAGGAAGAGTCCACAGGTAGCGCAGTCTTCATCACTACACAACTCTCAGCACAGACATGGTCTATGTGTACTCTTACACGCATCCACCTATGGAGAAAAATCTTTTCTGACACCTGAGTTGGTCAATGGACATTTTCTTTCAACAAGGAATGGATATGATTGCAATCAGTTCACAACTTCAGCTTCATTAGATTTCTAGTGCAAGCTGTATATATTTATTGATTCAAAAAGAAGAAGAAAAAGAGAGAAGGAGAAAGGGGCAGAAAAAAATATTTGAATAAATAATGGTTAAAAACTTCCCAAAATTTATTTAAAGCATTAATCTGAAGACCCAAGAAGTTCTACAAACTCCAAGCAGAATAAACACAAAGAAATACACAGACACATTATACTGAAATTCTCAAAGGTCAAAGACAAAGAGAAAA